>ML274116.1:8250-35212 GCA_005239495.1 Nicotiana undulata | reverse complement strand
CAATGACGGAGTGTTGCGATGTCAAGGTAGGCTATGTGTTCCAGATGTAGATAATCTTCGGGGAAGGTTAATTGCGGAGGCTCATAGCTCCCGGCATTCTGTGCACCCAGGTTCTACGAAAATGTATCATGATCTCCGGGAAGTTTATTGGTGGAGCGGTATGAAGAGGGACGTGGTGGACCATGTATCCAAATGTTCGAATTATCAACAGGTGAAGGCCGAGCATCAGAGGCCCGGTGGGTTAACTCAACTTATGGAAATACCGACGTGGAAATGGGAGATGATCAATATGGATTTCGTGGTGGGGTTACCTCGCACTCAGCGCAAGTTCGACTCGATTTGGGTGATAGTGGATCGACTCACAAAATCAGCTCACTTTTTGCCAGTCAAATCTACCGACACAGCGGAGCGGTATGCCCAATTGTACATCAAGGAGATAGTTAGACTTCATGGCGCTCTAGTTTCTATTATCTCAGATCGAGGGGCCTAGTTTACAGCTAATTTTTGGCGGAAATTTCAGCAAGGTTTGGGTACTCAGGTAAATCTCAGCACGACTTTCCATCCACAAACTGACGGTCAGGCAGAGAGGACTATTCAGACGCTCGAAGATATGCTACGGGCTTGTGTTTTAGACTTCAAGGGTAATTGGGATGACCATTTTCCGCTTGTCGAGTTTGCTTATAATAATAGCTTCCACGCTAGTATCCGAATGGCCCCGTTTGAGGCATTGTACAGGAGAAGGTGTAGATCTCCGATCGGATGGTTTGAGGTTGGTGAAGCAGAATTGTTAGGACAAGATCTTGTGCACCAAGCTATGGAAAAAGTTAGAGTTATTCAAGAGAGGATGAAAACTGCTCAGAGTCGTCAGAAATCCTATGCGGACGTTCATCGAAGAGAATTGGAATTCCAGGTAGATGATTGGGTGTTCTTACAGGTGTCCCCCATGAAGGGAGTGATGCGGTTTGGGAAGAAGGGGAAGTTGAGCCCAAGGTACGTCGGGCCATATCGGATTGCTAAAAGGATATGACGGGTGGCTTATAGGTTAGAATTTCCCCATGAAATGTCATTAGTGCACCCTGTGTTCCATGTGTCTATGTTGAAGAAATTGGTTGGAGATCCATCCTCCATTGTGCCAGTTGGGACTATTGAGGTTAATGAAGGGCTATCGTACGAAGAGGCTCCGGTGGCTATTCTCGATAGGCAAGTCCGTAGATTGAGAAACAAGGAGATTGCTTCTGTTAAAGTGTTGTGGCGGAGTCAATGAGTCGTGGAAGCCACGTGGGAAACAGAGAAAGAAATGAAAGAAAAATACCCCCATCTGTTTGAGCAAGTGTAGTAGTGATCGTGCGAATTATGGTTCCAAGGCAAGGTGATGTTGTACTCAGATTCGTGCCAAGGCACCCCATTTTCCTTTCCTCTCCTAATTTCCTTATTGTTGTAACTTTCCAATGCGTGCTAAAACTGTATACAAAGTTGTTAAGTAGGTGGTGTGCCACTTGTAAAGCAAATAAAAGTTTCGTGAAACAAAGGTGCTAAGTAAGCGGCTAATAGTAGTGTAGATTGGTAATGGTTAGAAGAATTGTCTATAATCTATTGAGGTGATTGAGCTGTATGGGGCGCACTGAAATGGCCCAAAGTTATGTGCAAATTATGTGCCACTAACTGAGTCTTATGTTAATTTGTGATGAAAAGAGGATGAGCCATATGTATTTGTCAAGGTAATTGGAAAGGTGCGAGTATCGAGGAAATAAATGGTATACCAGTTGTAGGGATAACAAAATTTGTGTAATGATGCTCGGAAATGTGTTTCGGGGGCTCTCTGTCAGGTGGATAGGTCTGAATACAAAGGAGACTCTGGCGAAATTTTTCAAAAATATTGGAGTTAGTGTAAATTGGGAAGTTTGCATATCATGTTTTCAAAAAACCAAATGATTTCCAAAATCCTCATTCGAGGACGAATGATTTTTAGGGGGGGGGGAGAATGTAAAGACCCGTAAAATTTCTTGCTTAAAATAATGCCCGAATAAGTCCCCGAGTGGTTATCTCTGTGGAAATTCTTAAAACGGACCTTGATTTTGTAAAAATACCCCGGGATTTGAAAGAACTTAATCTTTCCAGAAATTTGGGTGTTATGCGACGCACTATGCGATCGCATAATTTGTATGCGAACCGCATAGTGGTCGCATACACGGGCAGATCACTGCCCAACTGAAGGGGTGTTATGCGACGCATAATGCGGTGGCATAACGTGTATGTGGACCGCATAGTGGTCGCATACCCAGGCAGAATGTTTTCAAAATTTTGCTCACCTAGGGGACATTCTGCGGTCCAATATGCGGACCGCATGTCAGGAATGCGATCACATTCCTAACCGCATATTCGACACGGTCTTTTAATTTTCTAAATTTTTATACCCGACCCCAGTTTCATTTAACCCCTGCCCCCTTTAATTTTAACAAGTTTTCTGAACAAAGTAGAGAGAAGTGAGAGTGGGTTCTAGAGGGTAAAGTCCTCATCTTCCCCAAAGTGGTCCTCCATCTCTACCCGGGCTTGGAAGTTTATCGAGTAATAGTCATCTTCTTCATTATAAGAGGTAAGCCTTTACCGTATTTTTCTCAAATTCCAGGGATCTAGCTAAGAATAAAACACACATAGGTTGGTTCTTAAGGATGAAAAGTTGGGACCTTGCATGCATGTGAATAATCTTCCATAACCTAGTAAAGGGAAGCAAGTAGAGTAATCTTTCACTAAAAAAGGGGTTTAGTCAATCTAAAGGATCACTTAGTGTTCCATAAAATGCTCAAATGAATTCGAGACTCCTAATTCTAAGGTAAATATGTTGCATTGTGAACTAGATTGACGGTGCTAGGCGGTTCGGTGAATTGCAATAGAAATTAAAAAGGGAAACTCGACTCCAGGTATGTATGGCTAACTTTAATCTTCGTAAAATCACTTGTGGTGTTCGAGCATACGGTAAGTGTATTGTTAAGAATATGTGCAACTGGTTGTCCGAATTATGTTGAAGTGAGAAGTGTATTACTTGTCTGTCTTTAGTTGACCACCACACTGTCATGCTATGAAAAACGGTGCTACAAGGATAATGAATCCAAAAGTATGAATGCATATACTAAAGGCTATGTAAGGAAGTTGTGTTCTTATTGCTGAAATTTTCTGTGATTGAACTGTGATTTGTCATCGTTGATATGAGAGGTGATTGTCAGGTGGGATCGGGTTGCGCGCCGCAACAGGGGAGATAAGGGTGATATGTGAGAAGTGATAATGGTGTGAATGTGATTGTCAGGTGGGATCGGGTTGCGCGCCGCAACAGGGGAGATAAGGGTGATATGTGAGAAGTGATAAGGGTGTGAATGTGATTGTCAGGTGGGATCGGGTTGCGCGCCGCAACAGGGGAGATAAGGGTGATATGTGAGAAGTGATAAGGGTGTGAATGTGATTGTCAGGTGGGATCGGGTTGCGCGCCGCAACAGGGGAGATAAGGGTGATATGTGAGAAGTGATAAGGGTGTGAAGAAAGTTGTCAGGTGGGATCGGGTTGCACGCCGCAACTGGAGAAATAAGGGTGAAATGTGAGAAGGGACAAGGGTGGAATTGAAGTTGTGATTATGATGAAGTGAAAATTGTGGAATTTCTATTGTGTGTCTTTCTATGTCTTGTGCAGTAATTGTGTGACTCTTTGTCTGTCTCTTGCATGTGCATTATTGAGTTTACTTAGAGTAATGTTTGGTCATACATACCAGTACAATTCAAATGTACTGACGTCCCTTTTGCCGGAGGCGTTACATTCTTGTGATGATTGTAGGTGGTTCTATAGCAGATACTCCAGCACACCGACAATAGTGCCTCCTCTTCGTCCTATCAGCTGTTTTGGTGAGCCCCTCTCCTCCCGGGGCCCATTGTGGTTCATGCCACCTTTTCTCTCAGATTTTATTTTGGTATTCGTGTAAGGTATAGACGGAGCCTTGTTACCGGCAAGTATTATAAGTATAACTCCTTCGTACTCCTAGAGGCTCCGTAGACAGGAAATGTGGGTTATGTACTTATGTATTTTGGGCAGTATGACTTGTAGACCACGTAAAGTAAAACTGTGTGTTCGGTATATTTTGTAAGTATTGTATCACATGTTGGAAATGACAGAATTCTATGGTTTAATTTCAGACTGTAAGCATGCGTCTTAATTATAATTGAATAATGTACATCAGGAATTTTGGGGTAATACGTGGAAGGGAAAAAGGAATCCAGGTCCTCTTGACTGGGGCTACCCGGTCGAGTGCCGGTCGTGTCCCTTAGTTTTGGGGCGTGACAAACTTGGTATCAGAGCCTAAGGTTTTAAAAGAGTCCTAGGATGTCTCGGAGCCGTGTCTAGTAGAGCCCTTCTTATCGGTGTGTTGTCGACCACATTTATAATTAGGGAACTACACGGACATTTAGGAATTACTCTTTTCATTGTTATTCTATATCGTGCGGTGAGGTGGAGAATGAAAATATCCTTGTCTAATTCGTGCTTTGTTCTGAAATTTTTCAGTAATGGCACCAAAGAAGAGAGCTCGACTCGGCCTTGAGGCCTATGTCACCCCAAGTGTGGCTGTGAATCATGTACCTGGTAGTGCGGGTGAGAGTGACTCCCCGACCTTGAATTTGCCGGACCCTTCTATTCCGGATCAAAGCATTCCTATTCCTGCGGCGGTGGAGGGTGCTGCAATCCCTCCCGCGGAAATTCCTGATCCCTCTACGGTTCCAGCTTTCGGTCCAGGTACGTCCGAGAGGGACCTCAGAGGAGCTATTTATATGTTAACTCAATTGGTGGCCGCTCAGGCCCAAAGATCTCATGCTACCCCTGCGTCCTCCAGCGGACAGGGAGATTCCGCCGGCTCCAGAGTCAACCAGTTCTACAGTTGGCCCCTCCAGAGTTCTCAGGTACGGATCTAGAGGCCGATCCACAGGGTTTTCTTGATGAGATGTGCAAGACCCTTCGGGTGACTTTACCAAGTTCTTCTTTAAGAGTCCTTATTTGTTCATCCTTGGTATACATATTATCTTTTAGTTTTCCCATATTTTCTTCTAACATGGTATGAGAATGATCGACAATCTTTTTACTGGATCCTAGCTTTAACTTTAAATTTTCTGATTTTAGATCTAGAATCTCAGTTTCAAGTGGATGAACTTGGTTCATCAGGACAGTGTTTTTCTTTTCAGATTCACTTACTCTGATTTCCAGGTTCATGCATTTTGCTTTTAGCATTGCACATTCTTTAGAGAGTTGTTCTTTCTCTTTGGTTGTTTATTCAGAATCATCCATGAAATCCAGTAGCAACTCAGAGAGTTTCTTTTTAGATAGGAACTTTATTTTGTTCTTGAGATGGGAGATACTTACCTCTGGTTCTTCATATGATTCTGTAAAGACCCGTAAAATTTCTTGCTTAAAATAATGCCCGAATAAGTCCCCGAGTGGTTATCTCTGTGGAAATTCTTAAAACGGACCTTGATTTTGAAAAAATACCCCGTGATTTGAAAGAACTTAATCTTTCCAGAAATTTGGGTGTTATGCGACGCACTATGCGATCGCATAACGTGTATGCGGACTGCATAGTGGTCGCATACACGGGCAGATCACTGCCCAACTGAAGGGGTGTTATGCGACGCATAATGCGGCCGCATAACGTGTATGCGGACCACATAGTGGTCGCATACCCGGGCAGAATGTTTTCAAAATTTGGCTCACCTAGGGGCCATTCTGCGGTCCAATATGCGGACCGCATGTCAGGAATGCGATCACATTCCTGACCACATATTCGACACGGTCTTTTAATTTTCTAATTTTTTATACCCGACCCCAGTTTCATTTAACTCCTGCCCCTCTTTCATTTTAACAAGTTTTCTGTACAAAGTAGAGAGAAGTGAGAGTGGGTTCTAGAGGGTAAAGTCCTCATATTCCCCAAATTGGTCCTCCATCTCTACCCGGGCTTGGAAGTTTATCGAGTAATAGTCATCTTCTTCATTATAAGAGGTAAGCCTTCACCGTATTTTTCTCAAATTCCAGGGATCTAACTAAGAATAAAACACACATAGGTTGGTTCTTAAGGATGAAAAGTTGGGACCTTGCATGCATGTGAATAATCTTCCATAACCTAGTAAAGTGAAGCAACTAGAGTAATCTTTCACTAAAAAGGGGTTTAGTCAATCTAAGGGATCACTTAGTGTTCGATAAAATGCTCAAATGAATTCGAGACTCCTAATTCTAAGGTAAATATGTTGCATTGTGAACTAGATTGACGGTGCTAGGAGGTTCGGTGAATTGCAATAGAAATTAAAAAGGGAAACTCGACTCCAGGTATGTATGGCTAACTTTAATCTTTGTAAAATCACTTGTGGTGTTCGAGCATACGGTACGTGTATTGTTATGAATATGTGTAACTGGTTGTCCAAATTATGTTGAAGTGAGAAGTGTATTACTTGTCTGTCTTTAGTTAACCACCACACTGCCATGCTATGAAAAACGGTGCTAGAAGGATAATGAATCCAAGAGTATGAATGTATATGCTAAAGGCTATGTAAGGAAACTGTGTTCTTATTGCTGAAATTTTCTGTGATTGAACTGTGATTTGTCATCGTTGATATGAGAGGTGATTGTCAGGTGAGATCGGGTTGCGCGCCGCAACAGGGGAGATAAGGGTGATATGTGAGAAGTGATAATGGTGTGAATGTGATTTGTCAGGTGGGATCGGGTTGCGCGCCGCAACAGGGGAGATAAGGGTGATATGTGAGAAGTGATAAGGGTGTGAACAAAATTGTCAGGTGGGATCGGGTTGCACGTCGCAACAAAACTGTCAAGTGGGATCGGGTTGCACGCCGCAACAGGAGAAATAAGGGTGAAATATGAGAAGGGACAAGGGTGGAATTGAAGTTGTGATTATGATGAAGTGAAATTTGTGGAATTTCCATTGTGTGACTCTCTGTCTGTCTCTTGCCTGTGCATTATTGAGTTTACTTAGAGTAAAGTTTGTTCATACATACCAGTACACTTCAAATGTACTGACGTCCCTTTTGCCGGGGGCGCTACATTCTTGTGATGATTGTAGGTGGTTCTATAGCAGGTACTCCAGCACACCGACAGAAGTGCCTCCTCTTCGTCCTATCAGTTGTTTTGGTGAGTCCCTCTCCTCCTATGGCCCAGTGTGGTTCATGCCACCTTTTCTCCCGAATTTTATTTTTTTATTCGTGTAAGGTATAGCCGGAGCCTTGTTACCGGCAAGTATTATAAGTATAACTCCTTCGTACTCTTAGAGGCTTTGTAGACAGCAAATGTGGGTTATGTACTTATGTATTTTGGGCAGTATGACTTGTAGACCACGTAAAGTAAAACTGTGTGTGCGGTATATTTTGTAAGTATTGTATCACATGTTGGAAATGACAGAATTCTATGGTTTAATTTTAGACTGTAAGCATGCGTCTTAATTATAATTGAACAATGTACATCGGGAATTTCGGGGTAATACGTGGAAGGGAAAAAGGAATCCAGGTCCGCTTGACTGGGGCTACCCGGTCGAGTGCCGGTCGTGTCCCTTGGTTTTGGGGCGTGACAGATTCCTCATCGGATTCTCCAATTGCCATGAGCGCCTGTTCTTCATTCTCACCATCTTCTGATTCTTCATCTGAGCTTTCCCCCCAAGCAGCAACCATAGCCTTTGTTGTGGTTTTCTTGGGTTGGACCAGTTACTTCTTCCTGTTCCTTCTTTCAAATCTCTCTTTTTTCCATTCCAATTCCCACTGAGGACAATTCTTGATATGGTGGTCAGTCTTTCCACACTTGTAGCATCCCTCGTTGACTAGACTTTCGGGAGCTTTAGATTTGTTGTAGTTTCCACCTCTTGAGATGCCCCTTTTACTTATGAGGAAGTTTCTGAATTCCTTAGTGATCATGGCCATCTCATCTTCCTTCAGATCTTCTCCCTCAGTGATTATCAGTGCTAGACTCATTTCCTTCTTTGGAGCATCCATTTTCATTGTATGCCTTCTGAGTTCATAGGCAGTAAGGTTTCCAATAAGCTCTTCCAATCTGAGGGTTGCANCATAGTCTTCTCTAATCAAGTGGTCCTTCATCCTGTTCTTCCACCAAGAGTAATACTGGCCATTGAAGAGTGGTGGCCTTGAAGTTGATTGAGCCTCCCAGTTTCCAGGTGGTGCACTCATTTTGATCTTTTCCAAGGTGTTAGCCTTTTCAAGGATAACCTGCTCTGATACCAATTGATGTTTTATACGTCAATACCACACAAGAGGGGGGGGGGTGATTTGTGTGGTGTCCAATTTTCGAGTGCAGTCTCTATAGAAGAACCTGGTTCTTCTAGGTGTTCCAACTCGTATTGTTGCGGAATAATAAATTCAGAAAAGTAAAGAACACAGAGATTTTTATGTGGAAAACACCCGGCTCAAAAGGTGAAAAAACCACGACCTACTACTCAGTAGGATTTTCCCAAACTCTTCACTACAACTCTGAGCCAAACAACATTTACAAAATAAACTCTTTTGTAAACCTAAGGACTAACTCTAATCCCTTTGTAGCAAACTAGCCTCTAGCTAATTGCGACAAACTTCAACTTAACTCTAACTTGATCAATGTGTACCTATTACAATTGCTTCTAATAAAGCTAAAAGATACGATATTTAATCACCTACTACAAACCAACTAGACTCAAAAGATAACAGATGGAACTGGTTCTTCTAGCTGGTTCAAGTAGCTTTTTTGTCGCACAAGGAATCTGCTTGCAAAATTGCTTTGGTAATTTTGCTTTCAGTTCTTGTTTCACTTCTGCCTTTGTGCAATTTTATCTTCAGCAAGAATGCTTCAACATTTTATAGCGCCAGTAGTTGAGATGTTGTTTAGTTCTTGTGCAACTCTTCCTTGGTGGAAGAGTTTGTGTTCATCTCAACTTCCTCGATTGTTTCTGTCCTTGCTGAATTCAAACTCTTTCTTCTTATCACTTTGCAACCTTTTCTCTTTAGGAGACAACCTCTTAGTTCATAGATAATTCACAGATCATGTTTACCTCGTGTGTATATACGCTTCTTGTGCCAATGGGTCTGCTTGATAATGTTTGCCCTGATGGACCTGGTTCAACTGGGTAGACATTTGTCAGTCTTCAAAACCATGCAGTGACTTGGTTCAACAACTCTACTAAACTCGCTTATGACTCGTAGCACCTATGAATCTAGAGCTCAGATACCAACTTGTCACGACCCAAATTCCCTCTGTTGGGTATTGTGATGGCACCTAGTCTTAGGGACTAGGTAAGCGTAACAGTTAATGAATAACAACAATAATAAAAGGAAGCTAACGATCTCGATATAGAAATCTTGACAGGATTTACAATGTTTTCCCAAAACCAGGTAATACAAGTCATAAGCTCTACGAATCTTCTACAACTTCTAAATACAACTGTTTGGAAATAAATACAATAGTGTATGAATAGTAAATACAGAGACGATGACTCCGAAGCCTGCGAATGCTATAGCGGGTTACCTTGAGTCTCCTCGGCAATCATCCACATAGCTACTACGATAAATACCTGGATCTGCACACAAAAATGTGCAGAAGGGTAGTATGAGCACGCCACAGCGGTGCCCAGTAAGTATCAAGACTAACCCTGATGAAGTAGTGACGAGGACTAGTCATGACACCACTGGTCTAACAAATAAGCTGACATGAATATAGGAATAGCCGAACACAACATCTAACTAAAACTTCACGGAATAATATACAACTATGACAATAAAAATGCGGAAGGAAATTACAGTAATTAACCAACGGAACAACATGAAAATACATAGAAAGATGGACAGCAAAACAAACCAAACCGGAAGAAAACACACCACAATAGAGAACACCAATAACTCAACTCTGCGTCCGTTTGTTCACATCGAGCCTTAGCCATAAAAATCAATAAACTGGTGGAAACCTTTAAACCGCAGTTCATATGGAAAACTTTGAAAAATATATTCATTTCAGTATAGAAAGATCTCCCTTGAAAACATACTTTCTCTGAATGTATATGTAAGTGTATTTAATATAGTGAAATCCCAAAAATATACATAGTTTCTTCCAAAATACGAACTTTCCAACGATGTTTTTCCCAATAAATGACACTCCATATATCATTTTTATGCATGACGAATGTTTTTCAAATATACCTTCGATGTAAAAGTCATTCAAATAAAACCATTTCGAACCCATTACTTTTTCAACAAGACTTTTCAATAAACTCCCTTGATCAAAATCTCCCCAAGATTTATCTATTGGAACTCAGAAATTGCCATGCAGTACAGGAGGAATATCAAATTTTGCCAATAAATAAAGTAAGAGATCAGTAGGAATATCCAAATTTAGAACAACGGGATAAAATGCAAAGACAAGTGCACGACATCACCCTTCATGCTTTTACTCTCACGCTCACCAAAACAAGTGCACGACATCACCCTTCGTGTTTTTACTCTCGTCCTCACAATAAATAAATAGAAACGTCACGGCATTATCCTTCGTGCTTAAATATCATAACATGGCACGACATCACCCTTCATGCTTTTTACACTCTAATCCTCAAAATAAATAAATAAATAAATACACGGCATCACCCTTCGAACTTTACACTCTTCCTCACAATAAATAAATAAATACACGGCATCACCCTTCGTGTTTTACACTCTTCCTCACCCAAACAATATCAAGAACAACAATTTGGCAAGGAAAATCAACAATATGAACCATAAATCACAACATCCCGGCAAGGGAGTCAACAATACAAACAATATCATTAAAAGCATAAACAGTAATAGAAACCATAACATCCTGGCATAGGAGTCAGCAAGGCAAACAACATCATCAACAACAGGAATAATAAGAGAACCCACACGATCCCGGCAAGAGAAACAACTATAACCAATCTCACCTAAACAGTTAACTTCACGGAATAAAACTCGGCTTAAACAAAGGTCTAGTAATAGGTAACATCAAGGAAACATCCAAAACATAATTGTTTATCAACTGACCCAAGTAGAACATAAAGGAAAACTCATAGGAGTTACAATGTAAGACTCACGGACATGCTTGGCACCAACGAACAGATGTTCTAAGTACAACTAAACAACTATACAGCTAGATAACACTAACATAGTCAACTTGGCAGTTTTAGGAAGCAAATATAGCATGAAGATAAGAGCGGTAAAAGATTCAGTTAAGTCAATTAAGATCAATTAGCCAACGAAGGAATCCAAAAGCAAGTAATTTGAATCTAAGCAGGAAAGGATGAAACTAACAACCAAGAATTCAAATGTATCAATTACAACACATAAACATGTAACATAAGAACCTACGAATCCTAAAAGGGCAGTCTATTAGCAAATAAGTACGAGTACCCACTCGTCACCTCGCATACACGGACTACATACAACAAAGAAGACTCAATCCTAAGGGGTAGTTCCCCCCCCACAAAGTTAGGCAAGATACTTACCTCAAAGACGACAACCCGGTACTCAAAATTGGACTTCTCGGGCGAAAAGACCTTCGGACGGCTCAAAATCAACTAAAACAACTTCAAAATACACATAAAACGTATAAGGAACTATTCCGAACAATAAAGTTTCAATCTTTACAAAATTATAAAAATCGACCCAAAAGTCTACCCCCCGGGCCCGCACCCCGAAATCCGACAAAGTTTACAAAATTCGATTACCCATTCCGATATGAGTTCACCCATACTAAATTTGTCCAATTCCGATATCATTTGGTCATTCGAATCATGAATTTTCATTTTAGAAGTTTTTTTTCAAAACACACAACTTTCTCAACCCAAAACACAAATTAACTGATAAAAATAGAACTAATTCATGAAATATAATTAATTCTAGTGGAATAACACTTACCCATTCGATTTGCGTGAGAAACCCTTCAAAAATCTCCAATAATCGAGTTCTAGAAGTCAAAACATGTCAAAAATGGTGAAACCCCCAGTTGTGAAACTTATATTCTGCCCAGGTATGTTATTAAATGCGATCGTGGGACAATAATTGCGATCGCATAGAAGAAGAAATGACCACTATAAAAATAACACTGTGCGATCGCGTAACATATACTTTGATCGCACAAGAGGGAAAAAGGGGGGCATCTGCGAACCCGGCGCACGGATGGCGATTGCATAGAGGAAGAAGATCTGGCTCACTACTGTGCGATCGCGAAGGTCAGAAGGCAGACACGGAGTGTATCATTGTTAGAGCTATGCGATCACGGACCAAGTAGTGCGATCACGATGAAGGAAAAATGGGCGGATTAAGGCAACACGATGCGATAGCGACTACTCCTATGCGATCGCATAGAAGGAAAATAGAAGACATATTTTCAGCAGTGCAAAAATGAGGAAAATGGACCCGAAACCTATCCGAAACACCCTCGAGGCCCCCGGGACCCCATCTAACCACCCACATAAGTCATATAACCTAACACGGACTCGCTCGAGGTTTCAAATCACATAAAATAACACCAAAACAACAAATCAACCCAAAAATCAAACTTATGAATTTCCAAAACTTCAAATATCAAGACTCGCGTCAAAACCTACCAATTCAACCAGGAATGATGTGAAATTTTGCAGACATGTCACAATTAACACTACAGACCTACAGCCACTCCCGGAATTTCATTCCGAGCCCGATATCAAAATTTCACCTATTGGCCAGAATCGCCGAAATTCTAACTTTCGCCAAATTACCTCAAATCACTCTACGGACCTCCAATTCCAATTCCGAATGCACGCCTAAGCCCAAAATCATCATACGAAGCTATTGACATTAGATAAAACTCATTCTGAGGCCGTTTTCTCAAAAGTCAAACCTACGGTCAACTCCTATCACTTAAGCTTCCAAAACTGAAAATTTTCTTCGAATTCGACTCCGAATTATCCGGTAACTGAATCTAACTACGCACGCAGGTCGATATACACAATGTGAAGCTGTTTATGACTTTACACCACCAAACGGAGCTTAAATTCCCGAAATGACCGGTCGGGTCATCATAAGCAATATACTTAAAGCTGAAACTGAGCTGATTATAATAACTGAACACAATTGGGAGTCAAAGAAAATCTGAAGATATTCCCACCTGCTGATATTGACTTAACTCTCTCAATATAGTAAGTAAAATAGTTGTCTGTCGTAGTAGGCTCGCTCATAGGCGCTCGGCCACAGTAGGCTCGGTATATAACTTACCATCTGATCAGAGGTAGCCTGATAGGGGCCTGCCCATCGATTATAGCTCGATGGTAATGAAATTACTGTAACACTGTATATATAGACTCTCTGCTCTCTTTACTGGAAAAAGAAAATACTCAAATGAATATGAAGTCCCGATAAAGAGAATATTGTAACTTACAAAACTAGCAAAATATACATAAATTCCGGGATATGAATTTTTCTTTATGATTCATTATCAAACTCGTGTAATTACGAGATCATGCTAAAATGAAAGAAGGGCTTAGCCTTAATATACCTGGAGTAAGAAAAAATACGTATGATATTCTTGGAAAAGGTTGCATCGTACTCCTTTATAATCGCAAAATTTACGTTGTTAAGCTTCAGATAATTCTCGTTGGATTTTTGGTTGAAGAAAGTCTCGTTGTTAACGTAGTGTTGTAGGAATTTTTGTAGGAATTATGTTTCTAAAGTGCAAAAGCTCCATCTGGTTGTAGTGTTGTTAGAATGAAGATACTAGACATGAAAAGTCTTGAAATGAATCATGTTTTGTGGTAGTGTAGTTAGAAATGAACATATTGGACAAGAAATGTCTTGTAATGAATTTCGTTAGGTTTCCACCTAATGAAGATTTTCTAGGAGTCATAGTCTTAGAATGTGGCTAGCTGCCACATTTTGGGGGTTTAGTCTTATCTCTTAATTTATTAATTAGGCAATATTCTATTACCTGATAATTAACTAATTACCCGTATAATTACGAATTATTTCAAATTATTTAGAATACTACTCACTTTTAATATACTTTATACATTATACTATCACGGTAATATGGTACCTTGTATGATACTAGTCCTTAAATATCGGGTATTATAGCTCGGACCGTATTTTATTCCAAATCGACAACCTTCAATGAAACTCATTTTCTTTAATTCGTGTACCCTTTATCCTTCATGGCGCTTACTTATCGCTTGTTATAAATAGTATAAATATGCTAACCTCAAGATAATCTCATCCCCGAGTCTATGTCAATTAACTAAAGAAACGCGAGATGTAGTTTGGTTGTTAGGTAAGAAAAATTAATCTATGGATAAAACTCAATCTAGGATATCAAAATGCTTGGTTAACATTTTACTTTTATAATAATAATATTTGCATAAATTATGAGAGTTTATGTATTATTGTCTAACGGGATGAGATGAGATACTTTTAGGGAGACGGGAGGGGATGATTCCTTAAAGGGATACACGTGATTTTCTCTTATGTGTTGCCTAAAACATACCCAAAGTAGGAGGTACAAGAGGAGATCGAGCTCCAAACTGAGATTGAGTCTAAGTTGGAGCTTCTATAACTGGACTGATGATATTTCGTCTAATATATCTTCTTCTTTCTCATAAAAATTACCAAAATCATTGCCAAATTGTCTTGTAAAAAGAATTTACCTAGTGGTTCCTCCGAATTAATATCATAAAAGCAACGAATTTGCTAAAAGAAGTTTTATGAACAAGTGTATAATCCTCTATATGTTTTTAGTTTCAGGAAGAGGCTTAAGATTATTATTAGAACTGACATATTTACTACTTTTTGCATAAAATGGGTTGGGTATAGCTTATATTCTTTTAGGAGATATAATTTAAAACATATGATAAAATTTAAATTTGCATTAATTGAAATATAATAAATTAAATACAAAAATTAATGAAATTAAGAGATAGAACCGTTAGCCCTGAATAATATCTGAAACTTGAAGCTTGAAATTTGCTCTAAATATTTGCCTAAATATTAGAAGCTTAGATGATTAGCAAACTTAGAGAGAGAGAGAGAGAGTTGTGGGGAAAATGATTATAGTTTAGAATTAAGGTCAAAGTGTAATTTAATAAACTTAAGAATTAAAATAAAAGTTTGGGGGAAGGGGGGTACGGGCTATTTGGGGGAGGGGGTGTTTTAGACGTTTTTAGCCGTTACGAACGACTAATTTTAAAATTATCCATTGACCAACGACTAATTTTGAAGTCTGCTATTGGCCAGCGACTAATTTTGAAATCAGCGGTTGGCCAATGACTATTTATTTTCAGAATTGTTTTTAATAATTTGACAAGATACCGGGCGGACACAAATCTGGGATATCGGGATCCATCCCATGACTTAAGGGTGTCAATGGTTCGGTTTGATCTATTATTTCATAAAATTATGATACTAATTTTTCAGCTATTCTATCTTGTATATGACGAGCACAAAACCAACGTATAAACTTAGGTTGACTAGTCGATTATAGTATAGAAAATTATTTTATCCACATGGATTGGATTTAAATAGTTATTATCATAGTTTGTAGCTAGATTGCTATCAAGATGATCAATAATTATTTGGAGTTGTGTGAATTAAAACTAAAATTAGTTAACAGTCTAACTATTGGCTAATGACAATTTCAATAAGTGCAAGAAAAAAGATATCAATAGGAGGAAATAAGGTTTGAATGGATAGGTACAATATATTTGTTTCGGAATTAACTCTAGTTACTTCACTCTATGGTTCAAGTGAGTCTCTCGAATTCACTCTATTATTAGTTCGAACGTTCAGTAGAAGCTCCTCTCTCAATTAAGTCTCAACCTCACAATATAAACTAAGTTAAGCTCAGTGAAGATATGCAAGAATTCATAGTGGGTTAATCTTTAGGAGAACCTCTTTCAATTATCCTCCTAACTAGGTCTAAGCATTAATTCAACTAGACTCTTCCGATTACTAATAAGGATCAATGAATTCAACCAACAAGATAATGCAAAATATCACAAGGTATGCCTATTTCGATTACATAAACATGTGAATATGTATGCAATAATAAAAATACCCAAAACAATTCAATACACAAACACTACAGTTAATATCCACAACAAATTCTCAAAACACCAAATCCATCAATCCCTAAGGAAGAATTACTCCACAGATATGGTGAAATTCATCATAGTTAAGTTTAAGTCAAAGGAAAACATAAAACATGCAAACCCTTGTCTTTAGTGAGGATCAATGGTGAAATCCTTGTGCTCTTGCTTCTCCCTCTTCTCCTTATCTTCCTTTGATCTAAATTATGTCAAGAGTCCCAAAAATACCGTTTTCCATGTATATATATCAATTAGGTTCGGGCCCAAACACATACACCTTCTCCTACGCGAAAAACGAAAATTTTCCCGGACAGGACGTGCGCGGCCGCGTACCTGGAAGTGTGCTAGCGCATGCTTCACCCTGTTCTGTTGGGAATTTGAAAACAATGTAAAACATGAAAGTTGTATCTCTTTAAATTATCTTTCCAACAATATATTGTGGAGCCCAAACGAAGTTCTTAGCGAAGAGTTATGTGCATTTTACTAGATAGTACACATTATGCCTGCTCGATTCTTTCTTCGTTCTAAACTATCACCCATTGATCCCCGAACACGATACCAGCTTAATTCCTTAGGCTTTTACTCATACATCAAAGCTCCAAATCACTTGAATTCATTCCATAACATCTACATAGCTCGAAATCACTCCTACAAGGCATAAAATACACAATTAGTACAAAATACTAGCGATTAAAGCTCAAACTCAACTGAAGTACAGTAAGTTGGAATGTAATAATCGACTAAAACATGAGATTATAGACTACCACCAACACCCCACACTTAAACCATTACTTGTCCTCGAGAAATCAAACCACACTTTATATTGACACAACCTTACTAAGCAACTCTCCTAACTCATCACACCAAGAATATTTAAAATATACTAAGCACAATAGACATCTTCACCTCAAGAATTGACTCACAAGTACCATGCATTATTCACAACTCACTCACTTACTCTAACACAGAGGTCAATGACATTACCTTTCCTTCATGAGTCATGTGCCCTCACACAACAAAAGAGAGTAGTTCCACACACCATAGAATTTAATAATAATTAAGAACTCAAGATAGAAAGAATTTTCTCACTCTCAGAAATAACATTCATATGCTACAAAAGAAGAACCATAGGCTTACTCGTAGTGTACTACTCTACTAATTGAGCTCATTCAGTCAAGGATCAAGTAGGACTTTTAATTGGTTGTAATGTCGGCTGCAGGACGGGTATGATACATTTAGATATAAGAGTGACTGCACCTCCCTAAGCACTTAAATATATACACTTTAACAATTGAAACCCCTGTCACACCTCCTTTTTCACCCCCGAAGGGGTGGGGATAAGGGAGTTTCTCCAATTAAAGTGACGTAATCGAATTGGGATTATTTATTGATTCAGAGTCGCCACTTGAGATAATTATGGTTTCCCAAGTCACCGGTTTATTTTAAACCCCAAATCGAGGAAGTTTTGACTATGTTTATATTGTCTGCGAACCAGAAATCCGGGTAAGGAATTCTGTTAACCCGGGAGAAGGTGTTAGGCACTCCCGAATTCCGTGGTTCTAGCACGGTCGCTTAGTGATTCATACTTGGCTTAAATTATCTAATTACTCATTTTTAGGACCTATGTGTATTTTACCTTTTACCGCTTTTAAGAAATTATCCTGAGATGAGTCACGCGTACGTGTACACAATTAATAGCCCTTGATATTAAAAATTATTTGGCCAAAGTCACGCGAACGTGTACCTTGGTTTATTTTGGAAAAATCATAATTATGTCACACAAACGTGTACACAATCACGACGATCGATTAAGTCACGCCTAAAGTATTTCCTACAAATATTCATTTTTAAACCGTACTCGTGTCACACGAACGTGTACACAATTAATAACGGTCATTATTATTAAGATTATCTCGCCCACTAAATATCTAAAGCCCAAATTTCAAATTTGATGGACAACTCGTGTTCTTTCCATGCTAGCCAAGAGAAATACAAGGCCTAATTAAATCTTAACAGCTGGTCCAAAATTTATACTAACACAAAAATAAAAATAGGTCCTAAACAATAAGTAGCATAACGTAAAGAAAATAACGAAACGATATAACGTAGAAGTCTACTGCCATGTAGTTTACATATAGAAACCATTTCAATGTTCTGTGTCAAATCTCAACATATATTTAAACATATTTAAGGAGTAGGGAAGAAATGAACCTTTATATAGATGAATTTAAGTTAAAATTACAGCAACCGAAGATTATAGAAACCGGAAAATCTGCTAATGACCACGAACGAAACCAGCGACTTGAAACCTCAACGGAAACGTGATTCTGCCCGGAAACCTCAACCCAATACCTTCGATAACCTCAAAACTCACCAAAAAATTTGTAATGATTCAGAAGGTTGAGCACTCCTCCTCACCACAAAAATGGTGAAACATTAATGGAGTTCCGGCCAGATATGTCACCCTCACGCAGCAGTAACAGGGAATAGCGGAGGTGACGGAGAAGGAGCAGCAGTGTAGTCCGGCGGCAAAGCTGTGAGGTCCGACGGCTATTGCTAGGCGGATATTGGGAGGTTGCAAAGATGAAAATGAGGAGGGTGGTTTCGCTGGTAGAGGGTGAAGGAGGAGGTAAGGTGGAGAGGGACGGGGAGTTGGAGATGAAGTGGGGGTAGGGCAGCGTCTTCGCTGGCGAGAGTATGATCAGTGAGAAGGGAAGCTGCTGATTAGTTATAGGGTTCTCATGTTAGGGTCCTCTCTTCGCCGCTGTATATTGAAGAAGGTTATTATATAATGTGTCTCTTAGGTTAGAGAAAATGAAGAAGGGTAGGTGTGATGACCCAAAAGGTCATCCTAAGTAATTGTAGCTAAATTTGTGTTCCGAGGCCCTGAAAGCCTCCGTTAATCTCATCTCGATATGCGTGCACAGCCCGGACGTGTAGCCGGGAAGTCCTTATGTTGAAATTTCATGAAAATGGAATTTTATGATAATTAAATGAATAAAGTTGACTTTGGTCAACATTTTTGGTAAACGGACCCGGACCCATGATTTGATGATCCCGGAGGGTCCGTAGGAAAATATGGGACTTGGGCGTATGCCCGGAATCGAATTCCGAGGTCCCAAGCCCGAGAAATGAATTTTTGAAGGAAATTGTTTTCTGAAAATAATAAAGGTTTTTTTTTAAAATGAATAATTATTTGAAAATCGTGTTACCGGGACCGTATTATGGTTTCGGAGCCCGGAACAGGTTTATTATATGTTAGCTGAGTTATTTGTGAAAATTGGTGTAAAACGGACTTGAAATGGCGTGATTCGGATCAAAAATGGAAAATTTGATAGTTTATGAAGTTTGAGAAAATTCTATGGATTTTGGAGATTAATTCATTATTTCTGATGTTATTTTGGTGGTTTAATTACTTGAATAAGTCTGTAGGATGATTTTGAAGTCGTGTGTGTATTTGGTTTTGAGCCCCGAGGGCTCGGGTGAGTTTCGGGTAGGTGTCAGGGTGCTAAAAGGTTGAAAAATCTGGTGTAATTGCTGGTTTCTGGTGTTCAGGTAAATTACCCTATGCGAACGCACTCAAGGGGGTGCGAACGCACAGGGTAAAAGCGGGGTCTGGGGTCAGGGTCCAATTTGCACTATGCGAACGCATTGATAGCCATGCGAACGCATATCACACGTGGGGATGGGGCTGTGATTACTCTGTGCGAACGCACAGACTTGCTCGCGAACGCACAGGCCAGGGAGCTTAAGCCTATGCGAACGCGGCTAGTCCGGTGCGAATGCACTACATGTTAAGGGAGCTGGGGTGGGGAGACACTTTGCTCTGTGTGAACGCGGCTCTTGGCTCGCAAACGCATAGGCCTGGGGAGATAAGATTGTGCGAACGCGGCTCAGTGCACGCGAACGCATAGAGTATTTTGCCCAGGTATTTTTTTACGTCCAAAACAGACCCATTACGGATTACTCCCATCTTTCACTTCCCCCTTCTTCCTCAAACCCCCCATAGACGAAATTCAAGCTTTCCAACCTCCATAGCTTCATAGGTATGTGTACTTAACTCCATTTTCTTCCATTTTTCTTCAACAAACACTAGAATCTAGGCCTAAGATCCTAAATCAATGTAGAAATTAGGGATTTTGGGTAGAGTTAGGTTTTTGGGAATTTTGGATGATTCAACCTCAATTTGGGGTCGAATCTTAAAACAAATCATATATTTTAACTCGTGGGGTTATGGGTGATCGGATTTTGGTCCGAACCTCATGTTTGGACCAAGCAGGCCCGGGGTCGAATTTTAGTATTTTTGGAAGAATAGTAGAAAATGTATAATTAGGATTCGGAATTGGTTTATTGAGTATTTATTGATGTTAATAAATCCATTATGTCTAGATATTATCGATTCAGAGTTGGATTCGAGAGGGAAGGCGGTATTAGAGGCTTGACTTGCACTTTGGAGCCAAGGTAAGTGTTTGGCCTAACCTTAGCTTGAGGGATTAGGTATAGAGTCTTATTTGCTATGTGTAATTCATGTCCAACATATAGGCGGGGTGACGAGTGCCTATATGTTGCGGTCAAGCATGCCCGTGAGTCAATTGTGATGAATCGTACCGTATTCTTAATATTCTCCGTACTATGAGTAATTGGTGATTTAGAATTGATACCTTGATATTCTTTCATGACATGGGAAGTTATTGTGTTATTTGTTTCAGTTGAGGCTTTTACTGTTGAAATTGTATTACGGATGCGAGGTTGGTTATAGCTGAGTCCCTTGCCGGGATGATAGAATTTTATTGAGTGTTTCCATACACTTGAGACTTCTTATTGTTGATTTTCACATTAAATTGTTGCTTTTATATTATTTATCGCACGACGGGACATGCCGTGCTTATTGTTTATTATTTATCACACGAGGGGACATGCCGTGTTGATCGTTTATTATTTATTGCACGAGGGGACATGCTGTGCTGATTGTTTGTTATTTATCACACGAGGGGACATGTTGTGTTGATCGTTTATTATTTATTGCACGAGGGGACATGCCGTGCTGATTGTTTGTTATTTATCACACGAGGGGACATGCCGTGTTGATCGTTGATTATTTATTGCATGAGGGGACATTCCGTGCCGAGTGTTACTATTTATGCATGAGGGGACATTCCGTGCCGAGGGACTGTGAGATTATGCACGAGGGAACATGCCGTGCATTTTGCTGTTCATTATCTGTCCTGAGACGTTTAATTCCTACCTTATTATTTTTACACTCCAGTTATTACTCTGTTCTACTGTTCTAGCATTTTGTTGCCCCTATTACCCCCTGCATATTCTCCCCGTATCTGTTTTACTTGCCTATTTCCGTCAATATTTTCCTGTTATTTTATAGAACTGCACAGGTACATATACTATTGTCGGTCCTAGCCTCGTCACTACTTCGCCGAGGTTAGGCTCGGCACTTACTCAGTACATGGGGTCGGTTGTAGTGATGCTACACCTGCACTTCTTTATGTTGTGCAGACTACGCAGCCGGACCCGGTAGTCACTGACGATCGGAGCGTTCCATCAGTTCATGCAGGAGATATCGAGGTAGACCGCAGACGTTCGTGGGCCTTGGTGTCACCTTCTACCCTTCACTTTCAGCTCTATCTTATCTTATAGTTCAAAGACAGTCATATGTACTTATTTTCAGACCTTTGTTTTAGTAATCTCTTAGACAGTTCGTGAGTATGTGACACCAGTTCTGGGATTTGTATATGGGTTTTATTTCGAAGTTGCTATATTACTTTTGGTAATTTGTTAACCTTCATATTGTTGATCATCGATGCCTTAGTTATCTCGTTCGTTTTAGTTGTTAATGAGTTTTATCTAGTTCAAATGTTGGCTTGTCTAGCGGGTTCAACGTTAGACGCAGTCATGGCCCGAAAGTGGGATTTCGGGTTGTGACAAGTTGGTATCAGAGCTCGAGGTTGCTTAGGTCTCACAACTCACAGACAAACANCATCGTGCGAATTTATTCTATCATTGATGATTGAACTTGCCTACTCTTGTCCTCTCACTAATCTCGACAACATGCGAAGCGTCTACGACCGGACGAGAGATGAAACCCCAATGACAACTACGATCGAGGGAAGAGACAGAAGCAGAGCGCAGTCTAAAGCTCGAACAACATCACTTATTGTACAGTCTCAAATGGATCTAGATGCGGAGGTTCTAGCTCAGTCAGTATATGTGGACTAGATCATATTCCGGAAGGATTTATAGCTACTCCATGGTTGCAGGATGCACTAGTCCGTTTATTGAGGTTGGACAAGTTACCAAACAAGTTCCACTCCATTTCAGTGGTATATCTTTTGAAGACCCACATGATTTTCTTGACCGCCTCTATGGGGTATTACACACCATGGGAATAAGTGTAAAGCAACAAGATTGATTTATATGAGCTGTGAAGTTTAACATCGTGGATTATCAGGTATTGTGACCTATGACTTGTGCCACGTGGGGAGGTCCGCTGTCAAGGAATAGATTGAGAGGCCACGTGTCATATCGGTTTTGGTTTGGAATATATAAGGCCGGGGATTTTTTGCAAGAGATAAAGCTGGGAATTTCGGTACGTCTACCTCCTTAATAACCCTATACCTCAGTACCAGAGGATTTATTCAAACAACTTGAAGTCTACTCGGCGTGGAAGTTACGACTGTGTCGGGTCATAAGACGGTATTGGAATATGCCATCAGGTTCGATAAGTTAACCCGTCACACTCCTACGTTGGTTCGTATAGCCAGAGGACGAGTCCCCAGACTCATTAAAGGATTCAAAAATGATTGTAAATTTTGGACGACTCAGGGCAGGATGATTCTTTGTGTCGGCTAGTGGTAGAAATTTCCTTAGGCTTGGGAGGGTCATTTTTCATCAGAGCACTCAGGTGACTCAGTCATGTCTGGAGCAATCCACATCTTCTCTCACCTTCTGCACTTGGATACTTCTTTTTTTGTTTTTGTTTTCTTCTTTTATTCTGAATTGAGTTATACTTCTGTAGGTCATCTATTGTCGACTCGCATTCTTGCCGCGAGCTTCTGCTACTTCTAACCAGAATTGAATTTTGAAATGGGTTCCCTTGTTTTCCAGGTGGGTGCCTGATTACCGAGACTTGGACTGCATTCCCTTGTTCTCCAGGTGGGCGCCTGATTAAAAAAACTTGGATTGTATTCCCTTGTTCTCCAAGTGGGCGCCTGATTTCCACAACTTGAAACTGTATTCCCTTGTTCTCCAAGTGGGCGCCTGATTTCCACAACTTGAACTTGTATTCCCTTGTTCTCCAGGTGGGCGCCTGATTAAAAAAACTTGGATTGTATTCCCTTGTTCTCCAAGTGGGCGCCTGATTTCCACAACTTGAAACTGTATTTTCTTGTTCTCCAAGTGGGCGTCTGATTTCCACAACTTGAACTTGTATTCCCTTGTTCTCCAGGTGGGCGCCTGATTGCCAAAACTCGAACCTATATTCCCTTGTTCTCCAGGTGGGCGCCTGATTTCCACAACTTGAACCTGTATTCCCTTGTTCTCCAAGTGGGCGCCTGATTTCCACAACTTGAACTTGTATTCCCTTGTTCTCCAGGTGGGCGCCTGATTGCCAAAACTCGAACCTATATTCCCTTGTTCTCCAGGTGGGCGCCTGATTTCCTCAACTTGGATTGTATTCCCTTGTTCTCCAGGTGGGCGCCTGATTTCCACAACTTGAAATTGTATTTTCTTGTTCTCCAAGTGGGCGCCTGATTGCCAAAACTCGAACCTATATTCCCTTGTTCTCCAGGTGGGCGCCTGATTTCCCCAACTTGCACTGTATTCCCTTGTTCTCCAGGTGGGCGCCTGATTGCCAAAACTCGAACTGTATTCCCTTGCTCTCTAGGTGGGCGCCTGATTGCCAAAAACTTGAACTGTATTCCCTTATTCTCCAGGTGGGCGCCTGATTACCAAAACTTGGATTGTATCCCTTGTTCTCCAGGTGGGCACCTGATTGCCAAAACTCGAACTGTATTCCCTTGTTCTCTAGGTGGGCGCCTGATTGCCAAGACTCGAGACTGTATTCCCTTGTTCTCCAGGTGGGCGCCTGATGGCTCTTGAACTCGAAATTGAAAACTGAATGCTGACCCTGTTCTTCAGGCAGGCTCCTGATGCCTATCTGACTTGAACTTGTAAACTAAAAGTTGACCCTGTTATCCAGGTGGGTGCTTGCAATCACAACAAAACAGACAAAACAAAGAAAAGTTTCTGCCCCAGTTTGTACTAGGAACATTTGTGAGTGTTAGTTGAATCATGTTACCCACAATCTCTAAGAGTTTAAACTAAATCCCATTATCGAGGAGGGTCCTGAAAATTTCAAACTGAATCTCATCTTAAGAATAAAAACTTTGACACCAACTGTATTTCCTCAAGGTAGAGCTTATGCTAGATCTTGTTGCTCATGGATGTTTTGAATTTAACTAAGTCCCATTATACAGGAGAGTCCTGAAAACTTCAAATTAAATCCCATTATCTAGGCGGGTCTTGAGAACTCAAAAACTAAATCCCATTATCCAGGAGGGTCCTGAAAACTTAAAATGTACTTACCTGAGCCATGCTCTCTTTTCTGGATGATCTCCACAGAAAGAACAAAATGCCTTGCCCCTGAACCATGCTTTCCTCATGGTGGGTCCCTGCAAATCAGACAAATTTTCTTGCCCCTGTTTCAGACAAATAAAATCTTGTTAGTTTGAAAAAGTGGTGGTAGCATCATTGCTGAGTGTCTGCTTCTTCCATTGCCATGCTTCATCCTAATTAGCTGCCTCGGGATAGCAAGAAATTGTTTGAACTCTTGATCGAAATTGGACCACAGAACCTCTGAATGACCTGGAGCTCTTACATTCACTTGTTGCCTTGTGTTTTCATTCTGAAAGTTACTGAATCTTTGTATTTTCTCGAAATTCAAGAATCACCTTATCACCTGAACTTCAGTTATCACCATACTGCTTATTCTGAATCATGTCACTTGTGATGTGCTTGGCCGAACTCCGCTTTGTGCAATTTAAAAGTTGGAAGTAGGCTTTGGAATTCGTTCCTGCTTGTTCAACAAGGTCTAACTCGAAAGAGACTCATAAAGATAGACTCAAAGAGCACTATGAAGTGATTTTTGGCAGAAAGAACGAAGGAAAATTTTGAACAAAGATACCTATGTGAATAAGAATGGAAAAAAGACTTATCTGAGTGAAGCGGCTGACTCCAATGATCATGACATGCATTTCGGATTAATCAGCCCAGCCTGTCCAACCAATCAACTTTCAGTTGTCATATCTTATGCCCGTGATCTCCATAACCTAATCTCTTCACCAAGTCACTGACCTAGTTCGGTTTACGGTGCCCTGAAGGGTTTTCACAAACAGACCCCTCTCATTTGTTCATCTCTCAACTCACTGTCGCCTTACTGCCTGTGAAGGTTTTCACCAATAAGAATCTCTCATTTTGACTTCTCTCATCTTTCCGTCATCTTAGGGTGCCCGTGAGGGTTTTCACCAATAGGACCCTCTCATTTGTTCATCTCTCAACTCACTGTCGCCTTACGGTGCCCGTGAAGGTTTTCACCAATAAGACTCTCTCATTTTGACTTCTCTCATCTTTCCATCGTCCTAGGGTGCCCGTGAGGGTTTTCACCAACAAGACTCTCTCATTTATTTGTTTTTCCTTTGTGCGGCACGTAGTGTTTCCCCTGGTGTGAATCATACCTCTGTCTCGCTTGACTTGGCACTCTCAAATATTGGTCGGAAGGTCTTCCTTTGGACCGTAATGCGGGCTTTTGGATGGGGTTAGAAATAAAGGATAAAGGCTCAAAACAAATTGAGTGGGTTCACAATTACAACTTTTGGAATCAGATCTTTTATATAGCCACAACTTCTGCCCCAGTTTCTTTGCATGGGGGCTTTTGAATTTATTTTTTTATTTGGATGTGACCGAACCATGAGGCTGCCTACGTATCCTTAAAAGGAATCAGGTCGAACGTAGTTCATATCATAGGAATTGATTTGTTGTTGTTACTTTTTCTCTTTTTCTCTTCTTTCTCTTTTTCTTTTCTTTTCTTCTTTTTTTTTTTCTTTTTTTTTTTTCTTCACTCTTTTTCATTGTTTTCTTTCTCCTTTTCTCTTATCTTTTCCTCTTCTCCTTCTTTATTTACCTTTTGTGTCCGTGTTTCTAAATTTTGCTACTGATTCCAAAAGAGGGATATGAAAGAAAATATGTAAGGCTCAAAGGGGTAACAAAGGGTAAGTGTTTAGATAGTAGAATAAAATGCCTTCGTCATTCCAATCTTCAAAACATGCCAAGTACAAACAAACACAATTTAAACCCAAGAAATCATACATACTATCTTTTGACTGCATCAAAATTGATAGCCATATCTACACATTTTCCTTCTATATCTGTTAAATACAAAGCACCATTGGACAACACTCTCGTTACGATGAACGACCCCTGCCAATTTGGGGCGAACTTACCTTTTGCTTCACCCTGATGTGGAAGGATGTGTTTCAACACTGACTGATCCACCTCAAATTCTCTTGTTGTATGCTTTTATCAACCTCTTGATTTCTCATACTAATTGCCTCAATTTCACTCAATTCAAGCTTCAAGTTATCTCAACATGTGTGAATCTTTACTTGTTCCTCAGACGCATCTTTTATCATATTCAAAACCATGTTTCATTATTCCATGATTATATTGGCTTTCAAGATCTGGCTAAAAACTCCGCATGCATGTCATGTCACTAGAACTGGCCTGAAAAGAACAATATACAAGAAAAGAACTAAACGAAGACTGCAA
>ML274115.1:0-27842 GCA_005239495.1 Nicotiana undulata | reverse complement strand
TTCCACCTTACCGTATGGCACCAACAGAGTTGAAGGAATTAAAAGAGCAGCTTCAGGAACTCTGAGATAAGGGGTTCATTCAGCCTAGTGTATCGCCTTGGGGTGTGCCGGTGTTGTTTGTGAAAAAGAAGGATGGCTCGATGCGCATGTGTATTGATTATAGACAGTTGCATAAGGTTACAATGACGAATGGTTATCCGTTGCCTCGTATTAATGACTTATTTGATCAGCTTCAGGGAGATAAGGTATTCTCCAAGATCGACTTGAGGTCGGGGTATCATCAGTTGAAGATTCGAGATTCTGATATTCCGAAGACGACTTTCAGGACCAGATACGGTCATTATGAGTTTCTGGTTATGTCATTTGGGCTGGCCAATGCCCCAGCAGCGTTCATGCAATTGATGAACAACGTGTTTCAGCCCTATCTTGATACTTTCGTTATTGTATTCATTGATGACATCCTGGTTTATTCTCGTAGCCAGGAAGAGCATGCTCAGCACTTGAGAATCGTGTTGCAGAGATTGAGAGAGGAGAAACTTTATGCAAAATTCTCTAAGTGTGAGTTTTGGCTTGGTTTAGTAGCTTTCTTGGGGAACGTGGTGTCTAGTGAGGGTATTCAGGTTGATCCAGAGAAGATTGAGGCAGTGCAGAGTTGCCCTAGACCGTCTTCAGCTACAGAGATTTGGAGTTTCCTTGGTCTGGCAGGTTACTACCGTCACTTTGTGGAAGGATTTTCTTCTATTGCTTCACCTCTGACCAAATTGACATAGAAGGGTGTTCTATTCAGATGGTCCAATGAATGTGAGGAGAGCTTTCAAAAGCTCAAGTCAGCATTGACCATAGCTCCGGTATTAGTGTTGACTACTGGTTCGGGTTCTTATACGGTTTATTGTGATGCTTCTAGAGTTGGCTTGGGAGCGGTGTTGATGCAGGACGGTAGGTGATTGCCTAAGCGTCGAGACAGTTGAAGGTTCACGAGAAGAATTATCCAGTGCACTATCTTGAGTTAGCTGCCATTGTCCATGGCTTGAAAATTTGGCGGCATTATCTGTATGGAGTGCAATGTGAGATTTTCACCGATCATCGTAGCTTGCAGTATCTGCTAAGGCAGAAGAACTTGAATTTGCGACAGAGGATATGGTTGGAGCTTCTCAAGGATTATGACTTGACTATTTTATATCATCCGGGGAAGGCCAACGTGGTGGCCGATGCCTTGAGTCGCAGAGCCGAGAGTTTGGGAAGTCTAGCTTATCTTTCAGCAGCAGAACGACCTTTATCCCTTGATGTTCATACTTTAGCGGGTCAGTTAGTGAGATTGGACTTGTCAGACCCTCCACGAGTGGTAGCTAGCATGTCTTCCCGATCTTTTTTATTTGATCAGATTAAGGCACGACAGTATGATGACCAGCACCTATTAGTTCTTCAGGATAGAGTTCGTTGGGGTGATGCCAGAGATGTGACTATTGCTGATGATGAAGTTATGAGGATGCAGGGCCATATTTGCGTGCCCAACGTGGATGGTATTCGAGAGTTGATATTAGCAGAGGCTCACAGTTCGCGGTATTCTATACATCCGGGTGCCGCGAAGATGTATCAGGATCTGAAACAGCAGTATTGGTGGAGACGGATGAAGAGAGATATTGTTGAGTATGTAGCACGGTGTCTCAACTGCCAGCAGGTTAAGTATGAGCACCAGAGACCAGGTGGTTTGCTTCAGAGGTTAGATATTCCAGAGTGGAAATGGGAGAGGATTACTATGGACTTTGTAGTTGGGCTTCCACGGACGTCGATGGGTCTTGATGCTATTATGGTCATTGTGNGTTGCATGGAGTTCTAGTTTCTATTATTTCTGACAGAGGTACTCAGTTCACATCTCAGTTTTGGAGAGCCGTACAGATAGGTATGGGTACTGATGTAGAGTTGAGCACAGCATTTCACCCTCAGACCGACGGGCAGTCGGAACGGACTATTCAGATATTGGAGGATATGTTACGGGCTTATGTGATTGATTTTGGTGGTTCATGGGATCAGTTTCTGCCATTAGCGGAGTTTGCATATAATAACAGCTATCAGTCCAGTATTCAGATGGCCCCGTACGAGGCCTTATATGGTAGGAGGTGTAGATCTCCGGTTGGTTGGTTCGAGCCTGGTGAGGCTAAGTTATTGGGCACAGATTTGATTCAGGATGCGTTGGAGAGGTGAAGTTGATTCAGGAGCGACTTCGCATGGTGCAGTCTCGGCAGAAGAGTTATGCGGACCGGAAGGTCCAGGATGTGTCATTTATGGAAGATGAGAAGGTACTGCTAAAGGTATCACCCATGAAAGGTGTTATGAGGTTTGGAAAGAGAGGAAAGCTGAGTCCTCGGTTTATTGGTCCTTCTGAGGTGCTTCAGAAGGTTGGAGAGGTGGCTTATAGACTTGCCTTGCCACCCAGCTTGTCGAGTGTTCATCCGGTGTTTCATGTGTCGATGCTCAGAAAATATGTTGGTGACCCGTCTCATGTGTTAGACTTCAACACAGTTCAACTCGAGGGTGATATGTCATATGAGGTGGAGCCAGTAGCAATTTTGGCTCGTGAGGTCAGAAAGCTGAGATCTAAGGAGATAGCATCAGGGAAGGTGCAGTGGAGAGGTCAGCCAGTAGAGGAGGCTACTTGGGAGACCGAGCGGGAGATGCAGAGCAAATATCCTCACTTGTTTGAGACTCCAGGTATGTTTCTAGACTCATTCGAGGACGAACGTTTGCAAATATCCTACTAGTGTAGGTCGTGGTTTTTGTCCCCTTGAGTTGGGATTTTTCCGAGTAAAATCCTGTGCCTCTTTTACTTAAGGTCTCTATCTATAACTCTGAGGAACTAGTAAAGGACCAGGTCTCACAACTGTTGGTGGACTCGTAGAAACTATCAATTGGTATCAGAGCAGGTTCTTTCTAAAAGGTTAACACCTAGAAAGGATCTCTAATGACTGCTCCACCCAACTTTGAAGAAGGACAATCAACATACCGACCTCCTAGATTCAATGGTCAATTCTACGGGTGGTTGAAGACTCGTATGCATGACTTCATAATGGCTGAAGATTCCGAACTGTGGGACATCATTTGTGACGACCCACATGTTCCTATGAAGAAGGTTGGAGAAGAAGGTATAATGGTGCCCAAGACCAGGAAGGTATAGGACCTGATGAGTACAATAGAATCTCAGTGTGCCAATCAGCAAAGGAGATTTGGGAAGCATTGCAAACAGCTCATGAAGGGACAACTCAGGTCAAGCAGTCCAAGATTGACATGCTCACCACTAAGTATGAACTGTTCCGGATGAAGGATGATGAATATATACAAGACATGCACACTAGATTCACTTCCATCATAAATGAGCTTCACTCACTAGGGGAAATCATTCCCAGAAACAAGCTTGTACAGAAGATTCTAAGTGTCTTTCCCAATTCTTTGGAAAGCAAGGTGAATGTTATTACTGAATCAAAAGACCTGCAAACTCTAACTATGGATGAGTTGATTGGAAATCTGAAGACATACGAGCTGAAGAAGAAGAAATACAGTGAGAGAAGAGAACCAAAGAAGGAGAAAAACCTGTTTCTCCAAGATGAAAACAATGATTCAAGTGAAAATGATAATGACATAACCTATCTTACTAAGAGATTCCAAAAGATGGTTTGAAGAAATGGTGGTATACCAAGAAGAGAAAGTTCAAGCAAACCAAGGAACTATAATCTGTGTCACAAGTGTGGAAAGCCATAACACTTTATCAAGGATTGTCCACTTCTGAAGCAGGAGCCATACAAGCACAATCCTGATAAATCAGCAAAGAGGAACCAGGTTCCTGACAAACAATTCAGTCGAAAAAGTGCAGCTGATAATGTTGTGAAACAAGCTCTTGCTGCGTGGGGAGATTCCTCTAGTGAATCAGAAGAGGATTTAGAAGCAGGAAATAATTCCATGTTGGCAGTAGAGAACAAGGCCAAGGAGTACGACTCACTGTTCTCTCTAATGGCCCAGTCTGATAATGATGAAGAGGATGACAATAATGAGGTAAGGTTCAGGGATGCCCAGAGAAATCTGAAGTCCTACTCTTCTAAAAAATTAATGTCATTAGCAAATGTTCTTATTGATACTTACTATAGGTTAGTTGATGATAAGGATACCTTGATCATAGAGCTAGGAGAAGATGAACAATCTAGAGATGATCTGGTTGTTTGTGTGGTAGATTTGAAAGAGACCATAAGTGATCTTGAAAAAGAAAAAGAATCTCTAACATGTAGAATAAACAATGTAGAAAATGAGAGAGATGACTTAATGGTAGTGATTGTAGACTTGAAAGAGACCATTATTAACCTTGAGAAAGAAAAAGAAGCGCTAACTGAAAAAACAAATGATGCAGAAAATGATAGAGATGACCTGACTATAGTGGTGGTAGACCTGAAGGAAACAATGGAGAACCTGAGCAATGAAAAGAATAGTTTAGCTGAGAAGATTAATGCTGTAGAGCAAGAAAGAGATGGCCTTTTGGTAGTAATCACAGACCTAGAGTAAACAATTGAGGGACTCAAATTAGAACATACGGCTGCAAGCATAGAGAAAGGGAAAAAGGTAGCTAGTGAGAAACATATTAAGCTCGAAAAGGAACTGAATGATGTCAAAACAAGCATGTGATGTGAACTTGAGAAAACAGGCAACTTCAAGCTAAAATGGTCAAATTAAAATTTGATCTTGAAAAATCACTGAAATGGACCTGGTCCACAGATGCTGTTACTGCTATGTACTTTAATAATAGTGGAAACAGGCAGGGGATTGGGTTTCAAAAGGAGAAAATTCCTTACAATCATCACATCAAGTACGTCACTGTCCCAGATAATTGGCTTTGTACCCACTGTGGGAACAATGGACATTTCAAGGAAAGTTGCCCTGCCAGGGTTCAATCTGTTCAGAAAAACAAAGTGTTTGCTGACAAAGTGACTACTAAGAGGGGACCAGGTCCCAGCAAGAAAAATCGATTCTTGCCTGCATAGACTAGAAGAGCACTTATACACCCCTTTCCTAACTACAAGGGACCCAAACTTGTTTGGGTTCCTAAATCTAACCCTTAATTTATATGTGGAGGGACCAGTGAGAGGAACAGGACTACAATAGATCATGGACAGTGGATGCTCAAAGCACATAACTTGGAACACCATGGGTTTTCTCTCACTGAAAGCCCTGCAGAGAGGAGATGTATCCTTTGGAAATGGAAAAATGGAACGTGTAGTATGTAGACCGATTAAAGTATAGTCTCTTGAGTGTTTCTCAAATATGTGATAAAGGAAACAAAGTAGAATTCTTGTCCAAAGTGTGTACGGTTACTAGCCTAGTAACTGGTGAAGTGGTGTTAATAGCCAAGAGACACAAGAATATCTATGTTTCTGACTTTGAATCACTGGAAGCTGGTGAAGTGAACTGCTTAAAGGCAGTTGATGATGATGTAGAACTGTGGCATAGAAGACTGGTCATGCAAGCTTTTCTCTCTTAAATAAACTGATACAGAAGGACCTGATTCGTGGTCTGCCCAACTCTAAGTTCAAGGAGCACAGAGTATACGATGCGTGTGCCATAGGAAAACATGTGAAATCATCCTTTAAGCCAAAGAAGTATGTTAGCACATCAAAATCGCTTGAACTTCTTCACATGGATCTGTGTGGTCCTATGAGAATTCCAAGCAGAGGTGGAAAGAAGTATATCTTTGTGATTGTGGATGATTATTCAAGATTCACTTGGACGTTGTTTCTTAAAGAAAAATATGAGACTTTTGAAGTATTTGTGGCATTTGTCAAGAAAATTCAAGTGAAGATGGAGTTGAAAGTAGCTTGCATCAGATCCGACCATGGGACGGAATTTGATAATGCAAAATTTGATGAGTTTTGCAATGAAAATGGAATCACTCATAACTTCTCAGCTCCAAGGACTCCTAAGAAAAATGGTGTGGTTGTAAGGAAAAAACAGAACGCTGGAAGACATGGCACGAACAATGCTCATCGACAGTGGGATTGCAAATGTTTTTTTGGGCTGAGGCAATCAACACTACGTGCTATTTGGTGAACATGTGCATGATCAGGTCCTTCCTAAACAAAACCCCTTGTGAGCTGCTCAATGGAAGAAAGTCAAAGATAACTCATCTGAGAGACTTTGGATGTAAATGTTATGTACTGAACAAGGGGAATGACCAACTTGGAAAGTTTAATACAAAAAGTGATGAAGGAATCTTTTTGGGATATTCCTCTCAAAGCAAAGCCTAAAAAGTGTACAACAAAAGAGCACAATGTGTAGAAGAGAGTGCTCACGTGCTATTCAATGAAACTCCTTCCTCAAACAAGGAAGGAAATGGTGATGATCAGGACAATGAACCACTCTTGGTTCCTGGAGAAATATCTGATGTTTCAAACGACAAAGCTGCCATGATGAGCCAGATGAGGGAAATAAGTGAAGACAATGCAACCTCTTCCTTAAATCCACATGAGGAACCTAGTACCCCAATTACTACCACTGAAGCTGAAGAAAGAGTTGGAGATGCTGTGCAAGGCACTCCACAGGTAGCTGAACAAGGAATGCGGGGAAACACTTATGATGTACCAAGTTCCTCCACAAATCAAATCCAAGTCCCAAATTGGAAACACCAAAGCTCTCATCCCCTTGATAACATAATCACTCCCCTTGATTCAGGAGTCCAAACTTGATCCAAAACCAGAAACTCCCTAGCCTTTTCAGCCTTCCTATCCCAAATAGAACAAAAACATATCAAGGAAGATCTGAAGGATGCAGACTGGATCGTTGCTATGCAAGGGGAGCTACATCATTTTGAGAGAAAAAAGGTTTGGCACCCGGTACCTCGACCCTCAGATAGAACCATCATAGGAACCAGGTGGGTGTTCAAGAATAAGCTGGATGAAAATGGAAATACCACAAGGAACAAAGCAAGGCTTGTTGTTCAAGGATACAATCAGGAAGAAGGGATTGATTATGATGAGACGTTTGCTCCTGTTGCTCGTATGGAAGCCATCCAAATTCTTATTGTCTCATATGGAATTCACTTTGTTCCAGATGGATGTGAAGAGTGCATTTTTGAATGGTTTTCTCAAAGGAGGAAGTATATGTTAAGCAACCTCCGGGTTTCGAAAGTCATGTGCATCGTGAATATGTTTTCAAATTAGACAAGGCTCTATATGGCTTGAAGCAAGCTCCTAGAGCTTGGTATGAGAGACTATCAAAGTTTCTGCTGGACAGTGGGTTCACTCAAGGAAAGATTGACAACATACTGTTCTGAAAAAACGAGGAAGGAACCTGCTCATTGTTCAGGTGTATGTGAATGACATCATATTTGGGGCTACAACAGAATCACTATGCAAGGAATTTGCCAAACTCGTGAGTAGTGAGTTCGAGATGAGTATGATGGGGGAACTGAACTTCTTTCTGGGTCTTCAAGTGAAGCAGCCCACAAAGGGAACTTGCATCAGTTAGCAGAAGTATATCAAAGACTTGCTGAAGAGATTCGACATGGAGGAATCAAAAGTGATCGACACCCCTATTGCAGTTGCAACTAAGCTTGACATGGATGACTCTGGATCACCTGTCAACCAAACAATGTATAGGGGGATCATTGGATCTCTACTCTACCTCACTACAAGCAGGCCAAATATTGTGTTTAGTGTGGGGTTATGTGCAAGATTTCAATCGAATCCTAAGGAGTCTCATATGAAGGCAGCCAAAAGAATCCTACGCTATCTCAAAGGTACACAGGACCTGGTTCTGTACTATCCTTCAGGTGACAATTTAAATCTTGTTGGTTATGTTGACGTTGATTATGCAGGTTATCTAGTGGACAGGAAAAGCACTTCAGGAATGGCTTATTTACTTGGATCTTGCCTAATCTCCTGGGGAACAACGAAGCAAAACTCAGTGGCTCTCTCCACAACTGAAGCAGAATATGTTGCAGTTGCATCTTGCTGTGCTCAGCTGCTGTGGATCAAACAACAATTGGAGGGTTTTGGGGTATACATTGATAGTATGCCACTTCTATGTGACAACACCAACGCCATCAACATGGCAAAGAACCTGGTTCAACACAAAAGAACCAAGCATATTGATGTGAGACATCATTTCCTCAGAGACAATGTTGAAAAAGGGCACATATACATGAAGTTTTGTTGCACTGAAGAACAAATTGCAGACATCTTCACGAAGGCACTAAGTAAGGAACACTTTGAGAAAAACAGGATGGCCCTGGGATTGATGAAACCTAACTGAGGACCGGGTTCCATTACATTGGCTATGAGAGTCACTCTCAGGTACAGTTGGCTAAAGTGTTTTCTGACTAAGCCTAACTCACATCAATACCGTTGCAGGTAGACACGCATGGTGATTACATAAATTAAAGGTGCGGCGTTGTAGTGCATAAGGAAGCTGAAAACATTTTTCAAAAAACAGGTACAAGACCTGGTTCCTGTGTCATAGGTTAGTAGTTATGTGTTTTCCTATGCCTCTCTCAAAAAGTAACAAATTAATTATTGCTGCCACATAATCCGACTTTTCAGTGTCCGTGTCTATCACGTCCATCTCTCAAATCCTTTTACTTCTCCTGCACGTTTTATCTTCCCAAAACACCTACCGTCATTCTCTTTTGAACCTGTTCCTCTTCCCCCTCATTATCACACCTCCTTTTACAAATCCCTCTCTTCCTTAACCGTTCTGCACTATCTTCTCACATCCTTTCTCTGCAAATCATACTCCCCTTTACACTCTCTGTGTTTATCTCCTAAAATGGCAGACAAAAAATCATTCTCTCCCTCTTCTACCACTGACTCCAACCCCATTCTATCGGAGGTTCAGTCCTTCTCTCTCCTAGATGTCGTCATTCCCACACTCATTTCCTCTTCACCACCTGCTGCTGATTCTCTCTCTCCAAAACCCACTGATCCTCTCTCTTCTGAACAACCAAAAAAAGCCCTAGAAAATAACCCTCCTCAAGCCTCTGAAGCCTCTGAGGATGATCCCTACCAGTATCTGAACTCCTCTCTCCTTGACTCTACGACTCCCATGGAGTCTCCTGAAAAAGAGGCGGCCAAAAATATTATGGCCATTGCCTCTGAGAGTCTTCCTTCTGAAGGAGTTTCTTCCCTTTCTGAGCCTCAGGGGGAAGAACCTCCATTCTTAGGAGATGAGGGGACCATGTTCTTGTTTGAATCCCCGGTTCATGACTCTGTCAAATATAAGTTTGGTGAGGAACGAGGTTCTCCTCCCGCGGGAACCTATCTTCTATACACCACCTCTGGAGTCCATTCATCCCCTCTCTGTGCCTACTAATGAGGATGAGATGGTTTTAAGTGCTCGCTTCAAACTTCTCAAGAAAGTGGTTACCCCTGAGTCGTCTTCTAAGAGACCATCTACTCGGCTACAAAGGAAGGAGGCTCTTGACTCTGCTCTGTAAAAGAGTAAGAAAAGCCTTAAAAAGAAGAAGAAGAGACTGCTGAAGGAAGGAAAAGTAGTGGTGGATGAATCCATTCCTGTGGTAGAGGTAGATGAGGATGCAGAGGAGGAACCAAGTTCGTGAAAAGGTCCTCGAAACCTCAAAATTCTGTCGTTGGAGTTTCAGATGAAGGAGTGAAGCAACAATGTGTGACGTTTGTGAAGAGTTGTGGGAATCTCAAGCGAGCTGTAGTTGATGAAACCATTGTCAAAGAGTTTGTGGTTGTCGAGTGTTCAAAGGGAAAGTCTGTGAAAAAGCTGGGAAAAAAGAAAAGGGAAAGGGAAATATTGGGGGACCAGGTTCGTTGAAAACTATACCTAGCGACAGTGGTAGATGGCAAGAGAAATTGATGAGTCAAAGGGTGTTGTGGGGTCGGATGTTTAACCCTGAAATCTGTGATATGTCTGGGATGAGGCAGATTGTGGCGATGGTAGAGTTCCAGAAGTGGGACCACCTCTTTATTGTGGCATCACCTAAGGTGTATGAGGATGCTGTGCAAGAATTTTACGCATCCTTCTTCACCACTGCTGGCAATCATGTCTGTGTTTTGGTTCAAGGTGTTGATATTGTGTTTGATGATGCTGCCTTGGGGACAGTACTTCAGGTACCATCTAAGGTAATGTCTTTCCTGAAGAGTGTTTGTACTGGGAACTTTTAGAGAGCTATTGTAAAGGAAGGGACAATTCAACAGGGGGATCGGGTCCATAAGAAAGCCTTGCTCCCTGTTTACCAGCTTCTTTTTAAGCTGGTTAATAAGGTGCTTTTACCCCGGACTGAGAGGAGATCTATTGCCTCTAAGTCTGATTTAGTGCTGATGGAGGCCCTTGACTCATTACAACCTGTTAATTTGACTGCAATCATAATTGAACATATGCCAAAAGGTGGTAAAGGTCAAGGAAGGCAATCGTGGGCTCCCGTATGGCTTCATACTTACTCGGGTGTTTGAGTTCTATAAGGTACCCGTTGCAAACCCAAGAGTAGGGACTCGCAAGCAGATCTTCTCCAAGACAACCTTAGAAGAATGTGAATGTTTAGAGAAAGTTGGGGGTAGCACTTCAACAATATCTTAACTGATCAATGCTCTGAATGATGCTACTGAAGTGATCAGGAAGTTGAAGGCTCAGAATGCCATCTTGGAAACTCAGTTGAGTCAGGCTGCTGGGGAACCTGGTTCCAATGAGGATGTTGCCTGCCTGACCAAGGAAAACACTAAGCTTAGGCAGCAGGTTAAGAACCTGCGGGATAAACTTCTGGAGGAACAAACGTCTGCCAATGCCCGCATGGACCTGGTTCTCATAACTCTGGTTGATTCCTCCTCCAAGCCTTCCTCTTCTAGTGCCCCCTAGGTTTCCATCTGTGTCCTGTCCTCTTATGCTTTTGTTGATTGTGGCCGGTAGTTTTTGTTTTGCTTTCTTTTTGTGATTGGTAATTGGATTTCACCGTGCTGCTCCCGTCTTAACAGTCCAAATTTAGTCTTTGCCTTCCTAAGCAAAGACTTCTATGTATTTAAAAATCTTTTGCTATTAATTAATCAACTTTCTTATGATCTACATAATGCCTGCTTACTTTCTCTTTCTGTTTTCTATCATGTTGTGTGCACGTATAGGGCATGAGTTAGCTGTGTTGGACTTCTTTATGCTTTCTGTCTGTTTGTGCCTTTTTATGATGCCAAAAAGGGGAAGATAATTGATGGGGCAGGACTTAAGAGTGAACAATATTAAGGGGCAAACACATAGACATGGGGAACAATATGGGGACCTCGTACTTTATCTAGTTAAGTTAGACTGTATAACTGTTCATTAATCTTAAAAGTTTGTCATCATTAAAAAGGGGGAAATTGATGGGGTAGTCTTATGTTTTGATGATCTAATAAATTTTATTTCAAGAACCAGATAAAGGACCTGATGCGCAATCAACACAACCAGTCAGCATGAACTCAAGAAATTTGTGCAGTGTATAGTTGAACTCATAGGAAACAGTTTAGGGACCTGATCCCTTGACATTCCCCTGACAGAAGTACAAGTCAACTCTACAGCTAGAAAGCTATGACAGAAAGTGACTGCCTGCAACTGTGCACGCTACAATGCAGAAACAGTGCAACAGTCACTTCCCATTGGTTGAGGAGTGTACCAACTAAGCATGTGTATCATTCTTGGGATGTCCTAGAGATATAATATCTTGTTTGGAGACAAACAAGATATTCACTTGAGCATTTACTAACATTCTCCATAGCATTGAAGATCTCTCTAGATTCAAGACTCAAGTGTATCAATAACAAGAAGACAACTCCACTAAAACGGACAAGTTTCACTGCGTGTTCTTAGGTGTCCTTTAGTTGAGTTGTAATTCGTATTTTGTTTCTATTATATCCTATCTTTCTTTATTAGAAGCTTTTTTTTAGGAAGTACAAAATCATAAACCATCTGTGTTTGTGTTGTGACTAGCTTTAGTCATAAGTCAAAGTCTTTATAACTAAGTTAGTAACAAAGTGGCTTGTAGTAAGTACTACAAGTTAGTGTGTGAAGTATTTGTAAGAGAGTCATTACAAAGTGGCTTGTAATAGTTGAGATTACAAGTTAGTGAAGTTGAAATCCTACTAGTGTAGGTCGTGGTTTTTGTCCCCTTGAGTTGGGATTTTTCCACGTAAAAATCATGTGCCTCTTTTACTTACGGTCTCTATCTATAACTCTGAGGGAACTGGTAAAGGACCAGGTCTCACTACTGTTGGTGGACTCGTAGAAACTATCAGTATGGACTCGCAACAATTAGGACATGTAGCAGATAAGTATAAGGTCATAGAAGAAATTCAACACTTAAGAGGTAAAAGTCAATAAGGAAGGAAATAACCTTAACTAAAGCATATACGTGCCAGTTAACAAGTAAGAAGTACAGTAGGTGCTATACGATTTATCGATTCGATTTTGACCCTTATCGATAATTACTTATCGATTTGTACATATGCTTATCGTTATCGTTTCAATAAGGCTTCGATTTTTTCGATTTCGATTTATCAATTTTTGGGGCTTATCGATTCGGTTATCGATTACACCAATAAGAAATTTTGCGGGATTAACGGAAAGTATATCGCTATAAACGCGCCTAATTAATATGGAAAAAAGAAGCTAAAATAAGACGAACACCGTTTATAACAGAAAATTGTGTCAACAAGCACATGGGACGAAACTAAAGTAAGGGATCAAGTCTCACTGCCATCCATTATAAAATAAATTTCCATGTGTTTAGCCATTGAAAAAAAAAATGAATGAAGCTTGCACGTTAGGGAGCTTGTTGTAACGACCCAGTGTGTCGTTACGTAGAACCTGTATTATAATTGTTACTATTGGCTTGTTATATAGTGATTATACTATATTTTATGTATTAGAGTTGGTAGGCTTGAAATCGAATGGTTATAGCGAGAGTTCAGTCATTTAGCCTTTAAAAATAGCCTTAAAATGGGAAAAGGTGAACTGAGAGTTGACTTATTGGTAAACGACCTCGGAATACGGATTTTATGGCTCAGATAGATTCGTTAGGTGATTTGGGACTTAGGAGTGTGTTCAGAATAATTTTGTGATGTCCGGTGTAGAATTAGGCTTGAATTGGCGAAAGTTAGTTTTAGGCGATTCCAGTCGGTAGTGGAAAATAGGCTATCGTGGTCGGAATGGAATTCTGACAGTTGGAAAAGGTTCGAAATGTCATTTTGGATATGTCTGCAAAATTTTAGGTCAATCAGAGTTTTTTTGGATGGTTTCGGCATCGTTGGTGGATTTTAGAAATTTCAAAGTTCTTAGAATTGAATTCGACGTAGATTTGGTGTTTTGGTGTTGTTTTGGGTGTTCCGAAGGTTTGATTAAATTTGAGTTATGTAATGGGACTTGTTATAATGTTCGTGTGGGGTCCCAAGGAGCTCGGGTGAGTTTTGGATAGGTTTGGACTGCGTTGTGCTCGTTTTCCTTATGCTTCGACGTCGTTTTTTCAAGCATAAATTATATTAAACAAATGAGCTCCGGTTACTGTTTTGAATGACGTATTAGATATGTATCGTAATTACGGACCCGTAGCAGAACAATCGTCGAATTTGGACATCGTATGAGGATTTATGGCCATTTTACCAAGGTTGCCCGATTTTTCAGGTTAATGACGAAATTGCCCCCGACGGCGTATTAAAAACCTGCAATATTTGCAAATCTTAAAACCTACATATCTCCTTTATTATAAGGTCAAATTGAGTGATTCAAAAGCCTAAATTGATTAGAATTTCACAAGGAATATATTGGGAGCAGTAAAACGCGTGAACAGTATATATATAACGAGCAGTCCGAGTTTTCTTCCAATTTTTGAACGGGAAGAAGCTTTTGAGGCAATTTTTAAGAGAGGAAATTATTGTTCTTCATTGAGGTAAAGATTTTGGACCCTAAAAATCGATTTTATGTGATTAAGGATCAAAATATCAGTGTTTAATTCATGAAAATCAGTAGAAATATTGGGTTTTAGGGCTTGAGATTAAGAGACCTTTAGGGGTCGATTTGAGGGGTCAAACGAACTCCGATTTTGGTGTTCTTTATATGCACGGACTCATGCGAGAACGAAGAACACTTTTGTATACAAATTTCCGAGTTTCGTGATGCAGGCCCGGGGGTCGGGTTTTGACCGGTTTCGGATTTTTGGGTTATTTTCGATATTTTTCAATTGGAAATTGTTCCTTAAGCATATATTGATGATAAAAATCTGAACTTGGTATATTTAGAGCCTTCAGAGGTTGATTCGAGAGGCAAGCACATTGCGGAATAATTCCAGGCTAGTTTTGAGGTAAGTAATGTCTTGAAATCCTGTCCTGGTATGAAACCCTGGACTATGCACCCTTTCACGGGTTTTGGAGATGAAAAGGTTGAAACTTTGGAATTATATTCCTTATTTGGGCAACTATTGGGTTGCGAAACCTATTTCTAAGCCTATGCTTAATTAGTATTATTTTATTATGATATGATTTGGGTTGTAAGCCGTGTTTGGGGCCTAGTGCCGACTTGTTTACCCTTGAGGGTTGTGTTTACTATATTTTCCTCACTGATATGTTATGATTTTACACTCAGTTTTTTCCTGATAAACTTTTTTGACACTCAGCGTACTTTGATACTATTTACTGAAAAATGAAACACTATTTTGGGTCGAGAACCCGGTAAGTCTATGGCCTAAGGGCGAATTGAGAGTGTCTGACTGAGTGAGGCTTTAAAGCCTATATTGTGAGGAGGCTTCCAGGCCTTATGAGAGAGGTGAGGAGGCTTCCAGGCTTTATGAGAGAGGTGAGGAGGCTTCCAGGCCTTATGAGAGAGGTGAGGAGGCTTCCAGGACTTATGTTATTATTGCGCTTGGGCTGTAGGAGCCCCTCCGGAGTCTGTACACACTCCCAGTGAGCGCCGTTACCGATATCGCGTGATGATTGCCCGCGGGGCTGATACTGAGTGATGAAGATACTGAGTGATGATTGATACTGAGTGATTGAGAGAATGCCTGAGGGCAACTGTTACAAGAAATGATTTTGGCCCGAGGGGCGGATTTATGCTTATTTTACTAAGTTTTCGAACTATGATTTACTTCGTTTTCAAACTGGTTTTTACTAAGAATTTCACTGAGATATACTGATATTTACTTGTTTTCAAAGGAGTTTGGAACTGGTTTTTGAACTTATGAAGTTGCTGAATACTACTTGGTGACTTGATGTTTTTACTAGTTGTTGTGAAATGGTGTATCTGTTTGTGTGCTTTATATTTCTCAGACTGTGATTTATTTTCATTACTACTGAGTTGGCGTACTCATAAAGACTCCCTGTGCCTCTGTGCACAGATTCAGGTAACAGTCTGGAGCAGTAGCAGTTCTTGCTTGTAATTTCGAGGTCGCTGTCCAACGTCCACAACTTCTCCACTTCCCTTCCTTATTATGTTTTTAGCTCTTGATTCAGAGACTTGTATTATAGTAAGTAGAGTTAGATTTATCTATCCTTAGATGCTTATGACTATTGAGTCTAGTTCTTGGGAGGTTTGTTTGATTATTATTGGGACGTTAAGACTTAATTATATTATTTGATGCTATGGTTGCTTGCTTATTGTTATATTGTGAACTGTTAAAATTGAACAAAAGTGTAGTAATGTGATGGTTAGCTAGCCTAGTTCCACGATAGGCGCCATCACGACCTGCTAAGATTTGGGGTCGCGACAAGTTGGTATCAGAGCTCTAGGTTACATAGGACTCAACAGTCATGAGCAGGTTTAGTAGAGTCTTGCGGATCGGTACAGAGACGTCTGTACTTATCTTTGAGAGGCTACAGAACCCTTTGGAAACATTACACATTCTTGAATTCTTATCGTGCGAATCCATTTATTCAGCCAAAAGCGTAACTCTTTGAATTCCTTTCATGTATTCGAATGCGCACGCGAGCGCTTGGTATCAGTTATGCGTCAGCGGCTTGTGACCTCCATGGGTGAGATGTGATTTGTTTTAACATGTTAATAGTGGGCTAGTCGGAAGAACTTGAGGCCGAATTTTTTCTGTGGCTTGAGTGTTGAGATTTCATTTGTGTGAGCCCATGCGTTAGGGGACTTATATGTCTGTGGTGTCCTTATTGATGGAACTTTGTGACTTGATGGCTACGTGGTGAGTGTGATCGGATAGTTAGATGTATTCAGGTTGTTTGATTGTGACCAAAATGAATTGGCAGGAGATGTGGCAAGAACCATTGAGTATTTGACTTCTGTCTTGAGTTAGACTATGACCTTGAGTTGGGAGTGTATCAAAGGACCTCTCGTGTAGCTTAGTTGTGGAGTGAATTGGAGTTTCTTGTTATGTTCTGAGTTCTAGTGGTGTCCCTGGGCTGATCGGTGCCCCATCAACGTTCATGTATTTGATTAACGGTGTGTTTCAGCCGTGTTGGCACTTCTTTGTTATTGTATCCGTTGATGGCATCCTGGCGTACTCTCGTATCCAGAGCTAGCATACTCGGCATTTGATGATGGTATTACAAGGATATAGGGAGGAGAAGCTTGTGCAAAGTTCTCCAAGTGTGAATTGTTGGATCAGTTCAGTAGCATTCTTGGGACACGTGGTGTCCAGTGACGGTATCCATGTGGTCAGACGAGTGTGTGTAGAGCTTCCAGAAGATCAAGAATTCCTTGACCACAGCCCCAGTGTTAGTATTGCCATCAACTTCAGGTTCTTATACCGCTTAATGAGATATTTTGGGGGCATACAATGGTTGTGTTCTACTGTAAGCAGATATAGTGATTGTGTGATAGCTATGATTTTCATAAGTGTATTGGGAGATATAATTTTGAGGTTAAGCAGATAGGGGTATCTCCTGCGGGTTGTCTTGAGGTGTGTGACCCTTATGTTTATCTGTAGTAAGTTCTCTCTATCAGTAATGATGTACGTTGTAATTTGAGTTTAGATCGCTTGTGGGAGTTGGCGTGACTATTACAATGGTGGATGCGAGATTTGCATTTGATTTGAGTGTTAGATTATTTGGGTCGTATGATCGTATGAAGGATTTAGTTTAACCTCACCACAGTATGGTGAAAATGATAGTGTATGGGAATCGTGAGTTATTGGTTGTCTTGATCTTTGGCTTTGAGCCAAGTGGGGGAGTTCGTTATTGATAAGTTTATTACAGGATTATGTGTTGAATTGGTTTCGGTTCGAGGTATGTTGGTGAATAAATTATGACCTACAGAGGTGGGGTATGGGAATGACTCGAGTGATGGAAATTTCTTCGATACAGGTTGTAATGTACTTTACGGATAAGGGAATTTATTGAATGATTGAGTTGTACTTGAAAANNTGTTTACTTGGTTAGTGTAATTGAAATTGCGTAGAGTAAATGACGTTCGAGAATGGTTCAGACGGATTCAAGGTTATATGTAGCGATCGAGGATCTTCAAGGTGTGAGAAGGGCTAGAACTGAGATTTACGGGGAAGGTGTCAAGGCTTGTGGTGTATTTGCATTATCATGGATTCTATCCATCAGTATCAGGAAAGTGAAGGTGATGACTTTAAATTCGCAGGAAGTCTCTTCAGGGTAAGTATTTCTAATGGGGTACTTTTGGGGGATATTTGAGGGAGTACTCAACGACTTATGAGCCTTAGACTGTATATTTTATGCTCGGGTTTCGTGCGGTGAGTCTGGATTGAGAATTGCGGTATTACGGAAAGAAGAAGTATCAATTCGAAGGTAAGTCATAAGAAACTTGAATGAATAGGACAGCTTGGTAGTAGGTCGGATCAGCATGATAAGAGATAAGGGATATCATTAGTTCTGTGGGTGTTATGAAGTAATGAGTTGTTACAGGTGTTTCTTAGCAATTCTCTTGGGATTTGGTGGCATGCGTAGCTTGGTTGAGTTAGAAGGATTCAGTCCTGGCGGTTTGGTGTTGTACAAGTCTGATTCAGGAGTTCTTGATGGTTTCTACCACGGTTGGAGAGGTATATTTCTACTGGCGTGAGGGCCATGTGATGTATAATGATTTTGCTTCTAGATGGGATCAAATGGAAAGTTCTTGGCTAGTTGGGTACATAGTTGTGTGTGTCTAGGAAGGGAGCATGAGGTTCTCCTATTTATCATAGGATCGCATGGCGTATGTAGTATTTTGTGTATAGTGGAGAGTGGCCTATGTGAGGTCACGATTCAGTTCTGGAAGGAAGGTCAGAACTGGCAGTTCAGATGATTAGGTAAATGATATCACTAATTGGTGTGACTGGATGTGGGTATACTATAATAAGGGACAAGGTGCTTAAGACAATGTGCTTGAATAAGGATGCTCCATTAGTATTGCGACGCTTTCATGTTGGATCGACTGTTGATATTCGAGTTTGCTCGGGGGCACAGAATAATTATAGGGGTATCCCTCGTGGAGTGACTGAGTATTGGAGACATGTTATATATTCGGGTGGTGCAGCTGGGATCAGATATGGTAACTTTGTGCGCTTCATGGACTTTGAGACTAAGATGTCTAATAAAGCGATTATTTTGTGGTTGTAAACTATGAGGATGCGAGCAAAGCTAGTCAGGTGTTAGTATATGCCATGAATCGACGACTATGAACTTTCAGAGAGAAATAATACTTAGAGTTATTGGTAGGCCAGTATGGGTGTGTGTTCTGCACCGAGTCGGGATTGTTGACCCCAAATTTCTATTGTTGAGGGATGTACCATTTGATTGTCAATGAGCTTATTCGTGTTTCGGAGTGGTCTATGATTTACCTTTCGGTGTTTCGAGGAGTTGTGATCATTGGTGTTATATGTGCACAGGGTGTAGTTCTATCGGGGATTTATAGCGAGATTTGAGTAAGGTAAGTAATTGGGTGTTGCAGGGTTGAGACGTGTTGGTTATGTTCTTTCTGATTCGGGTGGCATGGTATCGTCTGATTTCCCTATGGTTATGGCAATGCATTTTGAGTAATTGACGTCGAATTTCGCATGGTTATTGATTTTGAGCAAGGTGGCTTGGAGTATGTCATGTGGTCCAGCGGTTGGAAGGGATCACACTTTGCAACTCAGTTAGGTTGAGGTATGATCTTTGGTGTCAGATTTTTGTGATATGGTTTCACGATGTGTATTAGGCTTTTAGCATGATGTGGTAATGGTAAGTGTTAGTGGCAGGATAGTCCTCCCGTGTGAGTCTTCTTTATTTAATGAATTGAGCTCTTGGTATGTGGTTATTGAGTTCACAAGTTGCACAAGTTATGGCACTGGCTGACATTGATACTGAACGAACGAATGGTTGCTGGTTTGTACGTGTTTCTTTCATCATCGGCAGTATATGGAAGTGTTAGAGCGAGACATGGTTTGATAAGAGGGTATGTACCTGTATTGAGTTGTTGAACAACTATTGTGGTTAGGAGTTATCGCTATGAGTGGTTGAGCCACGCGGTATATTATGTGATTTCATCTTGGGTTACGAATATGGTTTGATACAGCGTGTTCAGACTATTTGAGCTTATAGTCGTGGAAATTTGAACTTGTAAATTATTTCAGAAGTGGAAACTTGGTTTTAAGGTTTATGGGTCAAGATTGGATAATGAAATTTCAGCTATGTTGTGTTATCAGACCTAGATGGGGTAGGGTGACGTGGGATAACCTCTGAATATGTGCATGGAAGGTTACACTATAATTTTTGGTTGTGTTGGAACATCTCTAGGCAAGTTCGAGGACGAACGTTTGTTTAAGAGGGGGAGAATGTAACGACCCGGTCTGTCATTACGTAGAACCTGCATTATAATTGTTGCTATTGACTTGTTATAGAATGATTATACTATATTTGATGTATTAGAGTTGGTAGGCTTGAAATCGAATGTTTGTAGCGAGAGTTCAGTCATTTAGCCTTTAAAAATAGCCTTAAAATGGGAAAAAGTCAGCCGAGAGTTGACTTATTGGTAAACAACCTCGGAATGCGGGTTTTATGGCTCGGATAGCTTCGTTAGGTGATTTGGGACTTATGAGTGTGTTCAGAATAATTTTGTGATGTCCGGTGTAGAATTAGGCTTGAATTGGCGAAAGTTAGTTTTTGACGATTCCGGTCGGCAGTGAAAAATAGGCTTCCGTCTTAATGTCATTTTGGATATGTCTGCAAAATTTTAGGTCAATCGGAGTTGTTTTGGATGGTTTCGGCATCGTTGGTGGATTTTAGAAATTTCAAAGTTCTTAGGCTTGAATTCGACGTAGATATGGTGTTTTGGTGTTGTTTTGGGTGTTCCGAAGGTTCGACTAAATTTGAGTAATGTAATGAGACTTGTTAGAATGTTCGTGTGGGGTCCCAAGGAGCTTGGGTGAGTTTTGGATAGGTTCGGGCTGCGTTGTGCTTGTTTTCCTTATGGTTCGGCGCCGTTTGTTCAAGCTTAAATGATATTATATTGAACAAATGAGCTCCTATTACTGTTTTGAATGACGTATCAAATTACGGACCCGTAGCAAAAAAATCGTCGAAGTTGGACATCGTATGAGGATTTTATGGCCATTTTACCAAGGCTGCCAGATTTTTCAGGGTAATGACGAAATTGCCCCTGACGGCGTATTAAAAACCTGCACTATTTGCATATCTTAAAACCAACATATTTCCTTCATTATAAGGTCAAATTGAATGATGCAAAAGCTTAAATTGATTAGAATTTCACCAGGAATCCATTAGGAGCAGTAAAACGCGTGAACAGTATATATATAACGAGCAGTCCGAGTTTTCTTCAAATTTTTGAACGGGAAGAAGCTTTTGAGGCGATTCTTAAGAGAGAAAATCATTTTTCTTCATTGAGGTAAGGATTTTGGACCCTAAAACTCGATTTTATGTGATTAAGGATCAAAATATTAGTGTTTAATTCATGAAAACCAGTAGAAAAATTGGGTTTTAGGGCTTGAGATTAAGAGACCTTTAGGGGTCGATTTGAGGGGTCAAACGAACTCCGAATTTGGTGTTCTTTATATGCACGGACTCGTGAGAGAACGAAGAACACTTTTGTATAAAAATTTCTGAGTTTCGGGATGCAGTCCCCGGGGTCGGGTTTTGACCGGTTTCGGATTTTTGGGTTAATTTCTATATTTTTCAATTGGAAATTGTTCCTTAAGCATATATTGATGATAAAAATCTGAACTTGGTAGATTTGGAGCCTTCGGAGGTTGATTCGAGAGGCAAGTGCATTGCGGAATAATTCCGGGCTAGTTTTGAGGTAAGTAATGTCTTGAAATCCTGTCTTGAGGGTATGAAACCCCGGACTATGCACCTTTTCACGGGTTTTGGAGATGAAAAGGTTGAAATTTTGGAATTATATTCCTTATTTGGGCAACTATTGAGTTGCGAAACCGATTTCTAAGCCTATGCTTAATTAGTATTATTTTATTATGATATAATTTGGGATGTAAGCCGTGTTTGGGGCTTAGTGCCGACTTATTTACCCTTGAGGGTTGTGTTTACTATATTTTCCTCACTGATATGTTATGATTTTACACTCAGTCTTTTCCTGATAAATTGTTTTGACACTCATAGTACTTTGATACTATTTACTGAAAAATGAAACACTGTTTTGGGTCGAGAACCTGATATGTCTATGGCCTAAGGGTAAATTGAGAGTGTCTGACTGAGTGAGGCTTTCAAGCCTATATTGTGAGGAGGCTTCCAGGCCTTATGAGAGAGGTGAGGAGGCTTCCAAGCCTTATGAGAGAGGTAAGGAGGCTTCCAGGCCTCATGAGAGAGGTGAGGAGGCTTCCAGGACTTATGTTATTATTGCGCTTGGGCTGTAGGAGCCCCTCTGGAGTCTGTACACACTCCCAGTGAGCGCCAGTACTGATATCGAGTAATGATTAACCGTGGGGCTGATACTGAGTGATGATGATACTGAGTGATGATTGATACTGAGTGATTGAGAGAATGCCTGAGGGCAACTGTTACAAGAAATGATTTTGGCCCGAGGGGTGGATTTATGCTGATTTTACTAAGTTTTCGAACTATGATTTACTTCGTTTTCAAACTAGTTTTTACTGAGATATACTGATATTTACTTGTTTTCAAAGGAGTTTGGAACTGGATTTTGAACTTATGAACATGCTGAATACTACTTGGTGACTTGATGTTTTTACTAGTTGTTGTGAAATGGTGTATCTGTTTGTGTGCTTTATATTTCCCAGACTGTTATTTCTTTTCATTACTACTGAGTTGGCGTACTCATAAAGACTCCCTGTTCCTCTGTGCACTGATTCAAGTAATGGTCCGGAGCAGTAACAGTTCTTGCTTGTTCGTTAGCGGATTTCACGGGATTTCGAGGTAGTTGTCCAGCGTCCACAACTTCTCCACTTCCCTTCCGTATTATGTTTTTAGCTCTTGATTTAGAGACTTATATTATAGTTAGTAGAGTTAGATTTATCTTTCGTTAGATGCTCATGACTATTGACTCCAGTTCTTGGGAGGTTTGTTAGACTATTATTGGGACGTTAAGACTTAAATATATTATTTGATGCTATGGTTGCTTGCTTATTGTTATATTGTGAATTGTTAAAAATTAACAAAAGCGTAGTAATGTGATGGTTGGCTAGCCTAGTTCCACGATAGGTGCCATCACGGCCTGTTAGGATTTGGGGTCGTGACACATGTTGAAGAGACTAAGTAATAAAAGTGTATTCTCTCTAACAACTTAAGCTTTTAGATGAGATGGCCACACACTTCAAAAATTGTAATACCAAATTTCCTGTACAAGAAAGGTTATATGTGTTTTACAATGGAGAGTAGTGTATCTGCAGACACAGAGGCGGATCTAGTATTTAAATTTTATGGTTTCAACGTTTAAGGTTCTTTCCATCATATTTTTAAAACTATAGGTTCAATATACTATTTGACGTAATTTTAGTGAATTTTTACACATTAACTTATGCTCCGAGTAAAAAATTATGGGTTTAATTGAACCTGTCACTAGAACACTACATATGGCGATTTCCGATAGACCCTCGACGCATTAAAAAAAAGCAAAAGTAAGTGCTGCAATTTTCAAAATCCCCAAATTGAAACTCTAAATCATAAATGATACACATTTATCTATGATTTGAAGGCATGAAATTACCTCGAATACCCAAATTTTTCTCGATCACATGAGAGATTTAGCACTTATTAACAGTGATGATTCTCTCTGTTTCTTTTACATTTTCTTAAAAAGAATTGGAGAGCTGCTGCTGCTTTCTCTTTGGCCGCAGAATAGAGAAAATAATATGAATAGTGGAATGCAATATTCTCGTAACGACCCGATCGCTCGTTTTTGCGTTATCGGACCCCGTTTTCCTAAATGAGATTTATTTTGAATTTATAAGTATCACGCTATTTCAAACAAGTGATAAGTTAATTTACGAAGGTGACATGTTAATCAAATCAAAGAAAGTGAGTTCCGTCAAAGTTTGGCAATTTGAGGATAAAATACGATCCAAGTTATAATACCCCGTATTCATTGACTAGTACCATATAAGGTACCACATACCTATAACAGTAAGATGTACAAAGAGTATTAAAGCGAGTAGTATTTTAAGTAATTTAAGACAATCCTTAAATCACGTGGGTAATTGGTTAACTATTAAATTAGTGAGGAAATTAGTGAGTTAATTAAGAAAAAGGTGAATTATTTGGATAGGGTTAAAGAGACCAAGTGGCAGCCCATGAAGTGGATAATTAATGCAATAAGTGACTCATATACAATGTAACAAGGTGTCACATTGTTAAAGCATACAAAGTGATTCACTTCACTTTAGCTTTTCGATAAAAGTTGCATAATAATGTCAATTTATCTGAACACATGAAAGCTAATGGTTACCTATACCCTTAAATTTCGAAGATGTAAGCATTCATTTCAGAAAAACTTCATATGTTCTTTGACAATGGTTGGAATGTCCAAATCTTATATAATTCCATACAAGTTACATACGTGATTTGCTAGAATCAAATCTCGTAAAAGGCTATTTAATACTTAGCAACGTGGGATTTTGCGATCCTAAGGGAGTACGGTGCAATCTTTCTCAAAAATATCATATGGATTTATCCTACTCCAGTTACGAGTCCTCGGGTGTAGAGTTCGGAGTTGCGGGCGCATTCTTGGTCCGAGAGGTAGATCCGACACGAGGTGAGTCTCATTTCTAACCTTGTAAGAGGAAATTGTCCCCATAGGTGTTCTATGTGTTGTGTGTAATTGTTTGTGGGGAGCTACGTGCGTACAAAGTGACGAGAGTCCATACGTAGCGGCTATGATTGTCATGTCCGGGTAGTTAGGCCCCACATCATGCTCTGTTTTCTACTCGTAATGAATTATATGTTATGAACCCTTGTTATATGTAATTTCATTTCTCTAAAGTTTATGGAAATTTAGCATAATACGAAAGAATTGTTTAACGGAAAAATAATAAGAAAGAAATTGTTTTTACTAAAAATAATATGAAAGGAATGGTTACGGGAAGTAATAGTCAAAGGAATTGTTTCGGGAAAGTAATATGAAAAGAAATGAATATTGTGTGTGCATGTGACCGCTTCACAATTTACTTTCCGCGAGCGATGTGTGATTTCCCCTACTCTTATGGGATCGGGCAGTACGCCACGACGGATTTAAAGATACTCCTATGGGATCGGGCCGTACGCCACGGTGGATTGAAAGGTATTTGTATATAATTGAGCCAGCACACGAGTCGCAGGTATGATTCGCGATCGTGGGAAGATTTATGGTAATTGTATATAATTGAGCCAGCACATGAGTCGCAGGTATGATTCGCGAATGTGGGGAGCTTTATAATCGAGTCAGCACACGAGGCGCATGTATGATTCGCGATCGTGGGGAGCTTTATGTTAAATCAGTATAATCGAGTCAGCACACGAGTCGCAGGTATGATTCGCGATCGTGGGGAGCTTTACGACTATTCAGTGTTTATATACTACCTTACGACCCTGGCCGGTTGTCTTATTCCTACGTACGTATAACTATTTGTTACTGATTCATAGATGTTGACTTGTCAGTTATTTGAGGAAAAGAAAGTGGGAACCGTTATTTACTTTGATATTTGAGGAAAAAGGGGGTGGAAATTGTTATTTACTTATTTTCAGAAATTACTCGGATTTCAGTGCTTTATACTCACATTGTTGCTTATCTGCCTTCACATGCTTACCACTTTCATTATATGCTGTCATACTACTATTGTTGGACCTTAGTGAGTGTCGGGTCAACCTCTTGTCACTACTTCTTCGAGATTAGACGGGATACTCACTGTGTACATATATATTTATGTACTCATGCTACACTTTCTGTGCACTTTGTTGCACAGGTACCTACATAGTACAGTGATTGCTTTGCCGATTTACTCGGGCTGCATTCATCGGAGGCGTTCCGCAGCAGACAGAGTCTCCCTTCTATGTATTTACATTTTATCTCTGTTTTCTTTGTCCAATTTATTTCTCGGACAAGAGTTGTATAATTGTATAAATTCTTAGAAATTGCTAATGTACTTGTGTCACCGGGTTCTGGGGATGTGTCGGTATTTCTTTTATTACATTAAGTTGACTTCATGCCGTATTTAATTTACGAGAATTTTTAATTATTTGGTTATGAAATGTAGGAAAGGGCATGGTTTCAAAAATGTTAAACAAGAAAGTATTTCAACCGATTAAGGGGTTGGTTTGCCTGACAGTGGTGTCCGGCGCCATCACGACCTGAGTTAGAATTTTGGGTCGTGACAAAGTGGTATCAGAGCTCTAGGTTCCCCTAGGTTTCACGAGTCATGAGCAAGTCTAGTAGTGTCTTGCGGATCAGTACGTAGGCGTTTGTACTTATCTTCGAGAGGCTACGGGGCTGTAGGAGTACTTCCCTTCTTGATTCCTCGTCGTGCGATTTGATTCCCTTGGGGCTTATGCCTATGTTTCTTCCTACTCAATCTTACGCGTCGCGAAGCGCTTGTTATGAATCGGGAATTTGAGGAGTTGTAATGGTGCTACATATATGATGCGTGATGTTTCCGTATATAGTTGATTGGGTTGTTTCTATCGCCCTGCAAACGGATATTATGTTGTTCCAGCTCAGTAGCTGTGTGTTTGGGAGCCTTGAGACTATGCTCAGGATGTTAAGATGCTTACGGTCGGTTATCACACGACGTTGTTATGATGGTAAAATGCTTGCCCATATGTCGGGGTGATGAATGGCTCGAGGGGAGGTCTTCTCAGAGTAGGTTTCGAGATTTCAGTATTTGAGTTCCGGCAGAGGAAAGGCATTTGGACTGTGAATGATCTGGTTCAGGTTGGTAAGGCAGTAAGACTTGGTGTTAACGAGCAAGGTGGAGTATTCACCTATGTTGTGGTATCGTTGTTTGATCGAATAACATGCGTTAAGTTCGCCGGTGTTATAGCTCTTTGGTTGCATTGGGTTAGAGTGTTGAAGAAGTGGTTGCCAGAGATCGTGGTGTGTAGTGGTTCAGAATTGAATAGTTACTTCTAATAAAGGAAGCTCGAGAAAGACGATCTTCGGGGAGTTTGAAGTCGTGGTTATCTGCTGGTTCAAGAGCCACAGAGAATGATATTGAATTGAGGCCGCAATTGAGAAGCATGCGATGAAAGGAGACAAGACAAATGAGAAGTGTCAGGTGGCGGCTAAATCTCTAGATGCCAGGCGTCAGAGACGGAAGTCGGGTAGTTGCTTAAAGGAATGAGTTTAACTAAGTGGGAGAGTGGCAGTGTAGCCTATTAGTTCAGTGGTAAGACGGCTGCCTATCCTGAGGAGGAGTTGGAGTGGTTTGAGAATTTTAGTAGACAGGGATTAGGTCCCCAAGCTTAATCTGAACTGTTGGTTATCGGCGGAAGGTTGGATGTAACAGGGAAGAGTGGTTAGGGATGAGAAAGGATGCTATATGGCGTGAATGTGAAAATGTTTGTCACGACCTGAAATCCCACCTTCGGGCCATGACTGCGTCTAACGTTGAACCCGCTAGACAAGCCAACGTTTGAACTAAATAAAACTCATAACAACTAAAATGAATAGGATGACAAGGGCAACCATGATGAACAATATGAAAGTTAACGAATTACAAAAAGATAATATGGCGAGCTTCGAAGTAAAACCCATAAATACAACCCAGAACTCACACACTCACAAACTGTCTACGAGATTACTAAATACAATGGTCTACAAATATGTACATATGACTGTCTTTGAAACTATAAATAAAACAGAGCTGAAAGTGAAGGGTAGAAGGTGACGGCAAAGCCCACGAACGTCTGCGGGTCTACCTCGATGTCCCCTGAATGAATTGATGAAATGCTCCGACCGTCCGGCTGCGTAGTCTGCACAACATAAAGAAGTGCAGGTGTAGCATCAGTACAACCGACCCCATGTACTGAGTAAGTGCCGAGCCTAACCTCGGCGAAGTAGTGACGAGGCTAGGACCGACAACAATATATGCTATACAATAACAGGAAAGATATCGGTAGGAATAAGCAAGTAAAAACAGATACGGGGAGAACATGCTGGGGGAAAAATGGGTAGCAAATACTAGCATAGTGGAACAGGGTAACAGCTAAAATGTAACAAAAAAACAGGAATTTAACACCTCAGAACAGATAATGAATAACACAAGGCACGACATGTCCCCTCGTGCATCACCTCACAAATCACTCGACACGAAATGTCCCCTCGTGCATCAAATAGTAACACATCGGCACGGCATGTCCCCTCATGCGATAACAATAACAATCAACGCGGCATGTCCCCTCGTGAGATAAATAATAATCAATCAGCATGACATGTCCCCTCGTGCGATAAATAATAAACGGTCAACACGACATGTCCCCTCGTGTGACAAA
>ML274113.1:0-23862 GCA_005239495.1 Nicotiana undulata | reverse complement strand
TTCTGGTTGAGTTCTGTGGCATTCTTGGGCCATGTTGTATCGGCAGAGGGCATCCAGGTGGATTTGAAGAAGGTTTCGGCAGTTAGAGATTGGCCTAGGCCCAATTCAGCCACAGAGATTAGGAGTTTCTTGGGCCTAGCAGGCTATTATCGCCGATTTGTGGAGAGGTTTTCATCTATAGCAGCCCCTATGACCAAGTTGACGCAGAAGAGTGCTCAGTTCAGATGGTCGGAGGAGTGTGAGGCGAGCTTTCAGAAGCTCAAGACAGCATTGATAAAGGTCATGTACCTGATGTACCAGCAAGTATGAGTCATCAATCACTAACAGCTCCCGGACGTTCATGTCAATGGCCATATTGAGCCCTAAGATACAGACCTCATATTCGGCCATGTTGTTGGTGCAGGGGAATCTGAGTTTGGCAGATACCGGATAGTGCTGACCGGTTTTTGATATTAGGACTGCTCCAACGCCGACTCCTTTGAAGTTTGTTGCTCCGTTAAAGAACATTCTCCAACCGTTGTAGGATTCTGCAATGTCTTCCCCTACGAATGACACCTCTTCATCAGGAAAATACGTTTTCAGGGGTTCGTATTCTCCGTCCACAAGATTCTTAGCAAGATGGTCTGCCAATGCATGTACTTTGACCGCCTTTGGAGTCACATAGATAATGTCGAACTCACTCAGCAGGATTTGCCACTTGGCTAGCTTGCCAGTGGGCATAGGCTTTTGAAAGATGTACTTTAATGGATCCATCCTTGATATGAGATATGTCGTGTAGGCACAGAAGTAGTGCCTCAACTTCTGATCGACCCAAGTCAAAGCGCAGCACGTACGTTCCAATAAAGAATACTGGGCTTCATACGGAGTGAACTTCTTGCTGAGATAGCAGATGGCTTGCTCCTTTCTTCCTGTTTCATCATGTTGCCCGAGAACGCAACCGAAAGCTCCATCCAGTACTGCAAGGTAGAGTAACAGAGGTCTACCTGGCTCAGGCGGCACCAGGACTGGTGGTGTTGACAAGTACTCCTTGATTCTGTCGAAAGCTTTTTGACAATCCTCGGTCCACTTAGTCGCAGCGTCCTTCTTTAGCATCTTGAAGATCGGCTCACAGATGACCGTAGACTATGCTATGAACCGACTGATGTAATTAAGCCTCCCCAAGAAGCTCATGACATCTTTCTTGTTCCTTGGCGATGGTAGTTCTTGAATGGCTTTGACCTTTGATGGGTCCAATTCTATTCCCCGGCGGCTTACAATGAATCCTAGCAACTTCCCGGCAGAAACCCCGAATGCACACTTTGCGGGGTTCAGCTTCAGATTGTATTTCCTTAACCTGTTGAAGAACTTCCTCAAATCTTCCATGTGGTTAGCAGCTTTCTTCGATTTGATAATGAACTGAAGGGGAAAAGAGATCACATAGACAAGTAGACATGCTAAACATAGAGGGAAAGAGAGATCACATAGACAAAATAAACATGCTGAACTAAAGAGATCACATAGACAGACTAGACATGATAATTGCAAGGCAAACAGCAGAACCACAAGTAGAAGCATAAGAGAAATAGAAGGAATCTTAATGCAAACAGAAACATATTGTTTTAGATGTTGTAGGCTTAAACTGAAACCATAACAGTTGACTGAGAGAAATGAAGAGCAGCAAAGTGAAGAGAGGCAGAGCAGTAGTGTGTAGATGCAACAGAACAGTAGGGCAGCAGAGCAATAGCACAATAGAATCACTCAGTTTTGGCTTGCAGCCGACTGAGTTGCAAGTAACAACAAGAGAAGCAAGACAATATGTGTGTGTGTAAGAGAGAGCTTAGAACAATGTCTTGTTCCTTTTTTGTTATTGAAAGACTAGAAGTATATATAGTTTTGAAACTAGGTAGTAAATAAGGAAGAGATCATAGTTAAGCAGTAAATTATGGAACTAATACCAATAAGAATCAATTAAGACTCGGACTCCCTTTAATTAGGGATTCATAGTTCAAATGGGCACAATTTATGTTAAATAAGGCAAGGAATCAATTAGAAACTAATTCTTACCCTAATGGGAGCAGTAAAAGTATATAGCATGCAATTAGGACTGAATACATGATGTATAAGGAAAGTATATGAGAGTAATTGACAACAGGTTTATATACGGAAAAGGTAAGATAGAGCACAATTTAATTTTCGAAAGTAGTCCAGAAAATATCGAGTGAGATACCAATCACAGGGAATCAATACCAACTAAGGAAAGTATCACACAAGTAAGGAAATATTCAAAAATCAGTAAAGAGTTCTAAGGAAATATACAGAATCACAGATCTAGGAAAATACCACAGTTCTGAGGGAGATACATAAAATCAGTAAAGAGTATTACGTAAAAAGTCAATAAACCACTAATCAGACTTATTAGACGATAAATAACACATATAGAACACAAATCAGAGAAACCCTAAGCGAATAGTTAGAGGAATAGTAGAGAATCATAACCCTAACAACAAATTAGAGCAAGGAGCACAAGAATACATAAAGCATGCATGAAAGCACCCGATATTCATGAGGAACACATACAAATACGGATTAATCGAACCCATTGTCGGAGACAACCTAAAAATTAGGGCTTTTAGCATAATCAGTCAAGAAGCAAGAAAAGCATAAGAGAATCGTTTAAACATAGTAGAAAACACATAAAATCGGAAGAAGAATTGTTTTTGAAAGGGGTTAAGAAACCCTAGTTTTTGAAATGAAAGATCGTTAAAGATGAAGGTTATTTCAGAGAAGAACATGTAAAGAAGCTTCGTAATATCGTAGATCTAAAGCAGATCTAAAGGAAATAAAAAAGACATAGGGTTAGGGTTTCGTGGAACCTAGAGAGGTAGGAAAAACCTCAAAGACGTCGTCGGCTTAAGCCGGAAAGGTTGTGGTTCTTACTCAAACGGTCGGGGGAGGCCGGAAAGTGGCGTGGGACCATAAGAGGTGAGTGAACCGCTCCAGGTTTGCCTGAGGGCTTTAGGGTATCACTGGACCGGTGCAAGGAGGATAGATAACCAGGAGATGATGAGGAATCATGGTTTCCGGTGAGAGAACCAGCCGGAGAAGACGAACGGAATCCATCGGATGAGAGAAGCCAAAGGAGGCTTCTAGAGAGAACCAGAGAAGAACAGAGAGAGATAGAGAGATAGCAAATTAGGGGTGTGAATGAGAGGGGTCGGGGTTTGGTTAGGAATTAATTAAGGAAATAGAAATCTGGGCCGTTGATCTAAATTGATCAACGGCTCAGATTGATTTGGGGGTTGGGCCGGGTAGGATATTAGTTGGGCTGGGTTAGAGAGTGGGTTTTGGGTCAGGTGGGGTTGGGTTAAAGGTTGGCTAGAATTTAAATAAAAATCGGCTAAATGTTAAATACCCTATAAAATAAGATAATTAATTAATTAAAATAGTTGATAATTGTGTAAGATGAAATTAAAACCAAATAAATGAAATTAAGATAGTTAACTACTATAAAAAATATAAAATGATCAGTTGTTTCTTTTAAAAATGATATAAATGTATATTTGTGCTATTATCGCAAAGTTGCTGAAATTAGCTAAATAATGCCAATATTGGTTAATTTGCGAAACAATTAAATTCTAATGGAGCTAAATAGAATTATGAATAACATATTGAGCAAGAAGATATCTTGAAATCGTTTATAATATCATTTATGCATAATTATGAATAATTATGGAACATAAAATATTAAATAAACAGGAAAATAATTTGATAAAAATACGGAATTTAATGGAAAAATATCAATTACTGTAAAGAGTGATTGTGAAGGTATATATACAAGTTTGAAAATAATTTTGGGAAAAAATTGGATATCAACAGTGATTTTGAAGTTGGGAGCGCGATCGGAAGTGAATTCGGATGTCCGTAGGTTATTTTGAAGTCATTTGGCTAAAGATAGAAATTTGAATGTTTGTGAGAAATCCGACCGGAAGTGGAAATTTTGATAACGGGGTCGGAATGCGATTCTGAAAGTTGGAACACGTCCGAAATGTCGAATAAGACTTGTGTACAAAATTTGGGGTCAATCGGACGTGATTTGATAGGTTTCGGCATCGGATGTGGAAGTTTGAAATTTCAAAGTTCATAAAGTTGAATTTTAGTGCGATTCGTGATTTCGGCATTGTTTGATGTCATTTGAAGCCTCGAGCAAGTCCGTGTGAGGTTATGGGACTGAGTCATGTGATTGGAAGGGGTCCCGAGGGCCTCGGGTGTGTTTCGGGGTGGTTCCGGGCTTTTTACAAGTGTTTGGTTGCTGTTGTTTTTTTGGTGTTTTGGAGGTTTAGTGCGATCGCGGAGAAGAATTTGAGGGCTGGAATTTTTGGCTTGTGTGATCGCACAAGGAGGAGTGCAACCGCACAGAAGAAAATGAGGCTGCAGGTTTTGGCATGTGCGAACGCATGGTTGAAGCTGCGATCGCGGAGTAGGATTTGGAGGGAGTTGGATAAAGGCATGTGTGATCCCAGGAATGCTTGTGCGATCGCGGAGAAGAAAATCTGGGCAGCATACTTGGACTGTGCGATCGCGGCTAATTGTGTGCGATCGTACAAAAGGTTTACCTGGGCAGTGTTCTATTTTTAACGGGATTTTTGCCATTTCATCAATTCTTTCACTTGGTTAGGTCGATTTTGGAGAACTTCAAAGGGTGCTTTTCATCAAGCATCAATAGGTAAGTGATTCCTTCTCATCCCAAGTTAAATACAAGGTTTATGCATGGATTGAACATGAACAATTGTGGAAAAATTAGGAATTTTGAAGAAAACCTAGAAATTTGATAATTTGGATTTTAGGCACGAATTGAGCAAGAATATTTGAGTAAATTGTATATTTGAACTAGTAAAGCTACGGGTAGAGTTTATCTTCGAGAAATTTCTGAATCCGGACACGTGGGCCTGAGGGCATTTTGGTCAATTCATTGAGCGGAGTTGGGAAATTATATAATTTCAAATTTTTACGAGTATTAGAGTGAATTTTCATTGCTTTTCCCGTTATTTGCTAGTTTTCGGGCGTTGTGCATCCATTGGAGTCGTCGGAATGGCTTGGAAGCCGGTTATGGAATTTCGGAGCGAGGTAAGTCTCCTTTCTAACTTTGTGAGGGGGAATTATTCCCATAGGTGAACTAAATGAATATATGCTATTGTTTGTGGTGGCTACGTAGGCACGAGGTGACGGCAGTCCGTGCGTAGCTACTATTATGCCATGTTCGGTAGCCTAGGACCCACATCATGCCTTGCGTTCTTTCTAGAAATGAATTATATGCTTTATCAATTTATGTTATACGAAACTTTGGTTTCCCTGAGATCACAGAAATTGGTAATTTAAAGGAATTGTTCACTGGAAATTGTTTATGAAGAATATTGTGTGTGCATGTGACCGCCTCGCAATTTACATTCCGCAAGAGGAGTGTTATTTCCCCCACTCTCATGGGAGCGGGTCGTACGCCATGGCGGATTGAAAGATACATTATAGTTTGGGTCGTTCGACCCTCGGAAGTGCACATATATGATTATTATGATGGCTCAGGTGTGATGACCCAAAAGGGTCATCCTATGTGAATTTGACTATAACTGTGTTCCGAGGCCCCGAAAGCCTCCGTTAATCTTACCTCGATATGCGTGCGCATCCTGGACGCATAGCCGAGAAGCCTTTATGTGGAAACTTGATAAAGAGTGAATTTATGATAATTAATTGAATAAAGTTGACTTTGGTCAACATTTTTGGTAAACGGACCCTGACCTATGATTTGACGGTCCCGGAGGGTCCGTAGGAAAATATGGGACTTGAGCGTATGCCCGGAGTCGAATTCCGTGGTCCCAAGTCCGAGAAATGATTTTTTAAAGAAAATTGTTTTCTAAAAATAATAAAGGCTTATGAAAATGAACCTCGATGTGAAACCTAAGTTGTCGGGCCCGTATTATGGTATCGGAGCCCAGAACAGGTTCAATATGTGTTATTTGAGTTATCTGTGAAATTTGATAAGGAACAGTCTTGATTTGACGTGTTTCGGATCAAAAATGGGAAATTGAGAGTTAATGAAGTTATAAGGATTTCCTTAAATTTGAGATTTGGTTTGGAGCGTGATTTTATGTTATCCAGGTCCGAATGTGATTCCGAGATCGGGAATAGTCCCGTTATATCATCTATGACTGTCTGCAAAATTTGATGTCATTCCGAGTTGTATAGGTCGGTCCGACGCATTGTTATAGAATCAAGAACTCGAAGTTTCTTAAGTTAGGATTTTTGGGGTTTTGGGATGTGATTTTGATATTTAGCGTTGTTTTGGGTGTTCCGAAGGCTCGAGTGAGTTCGTATTATGAATTAAGACTTGTTGGTATATTTGGACGGGGGATCGGGTGGGCCCAGGTTCCTTCCAGACACCCAACGGGGCTAAAAACCAGCTACAACAACTGTTGGTGCAGCTGTTGCTGGTGTGACCGCAGGTGCGGTTCCTTTTTCGCAGGAGCGGAGCCGCAGGTGCGGTCTCCACCTCCGCAGGTGCGACCCCATCTTGCCTTGCCATTTTCCGCAGGTGCGATCTTTTCTCACCGGTGTGGGACCGCACCAGTTAGTGGGATTACCTACTAAATTAATGAAAAATCAAGAATTGGGTAGTAAATTTAGGGTTCTTGAGAAATTCGCGTATTGTCCGTTTAATGCTATGAATTCAAATGGAAACTTCATATTTATGATCCTTAGACTATGGGTGAGTGATTCCTTCGAGAATATTCGGGATTCAAGCGTGCGGGCCCGGGGTCGAATTTTGGTATTTTGGAAGAATGATAGGAAATGTATAACTAGGCTTTGGAATTGGTTTATTGAGTAATTATTGATGTTAATAACTCAATTATGTCTAGATATTATCGATTCGAAGTTGGATTCGAGAGGCAAGGCTGTGATTGAGGCTTGACTTGCATTTTTGGAGTCGAGGTAAGTGTTTGGCCTAACCTTCACTTGAGGGATTAGGAATAGAGTCTTATTTTCTATGTGTAATTCATGTCCAACGTATAGGTGAGGTGACGAGTACCTATATGTTGTGGTCAAGCATGCCCGTGAGTCAATTGTGATGAGTCATACCGTGCTAATTATATTCTCTGTACTATAAGTAAGTGGTGATTTAGAAGCGATACGTTGATGTCGTTTCACGACGTGGGAAGTTATTTAAGTTATTTAAGTTATTTGTTTCAGTTGAGGTTTTACTGTTGAAATTATATCTCTGAGCAAGTTTGGTTATAGCTGAGTCCCTTGCCGGGACGATAGAACTTTATTGAGTATTTCTGTACACTTGAGATTTCTTATTGTTAGTTTGCACATTATATTGCTGATTGTTTATTATTTATCGCACGAGGGGACATGCCGTGTTGATTGTTTATTATTTATCACACGAGGGGACATGCCGTGCCGAGTGTTTTGTGAGGTGATGCACGAGGGGACATGACGTGCCTTGTGTTATTCATTATTTGTTCTGAGGAGTTAAATTCCTGCTTTTACTGTTACATTTCAGTTGTTACCCTGTTCCACTATGCTAGTATTTGTTGGCCCTCTTATCCCCAGCATGACTCTCTCCGTATCTATTTATACTTGTTTATTTCCGTTGATAATTTCCGTGTTATTATATAGAATTGCACAGGTATGTGTATTGTTCTCGATCCTAGCCTCATCACTACTTCGCCGAGGTTAGGCTCGGCACTTACTCAGTACATGGGGTCGGTTGTACTGATGCTACACCTGCACTTCTTTATGTTGTGCAGATTATGCAACCGGACCCGGTGGGCACTGACGCAGGGAGCATTCCACCAGTTCATTCAGGAGACCTCGAGGTAGACCCGCAGACGTTCGTGGGCCTTGGCGTCACCTTCTACCCTTCTCTTTCAGTTCTGTCTTATTTTATAGTTTCAAAGACAGTCATATGTACTTATTTTCAGACCATTGTATTCAGTAATCTCATAGACAGTTCGTGAGTATGTGACACCAGTTCTGGGATATGTATATGGGCTTTATTATGAATTTGCTATATTATTTTGAATTTAGTTAACCTTCATATTGTGGACAATCAATGCCTTAGTTATCTTGTTCATTTTAGTTGTTAATGAGTTTACGTAGTTCCAACGTTGGCTTGTCTACGGGTTCAACGTTAGGCGCCATCACGGCCTGAAGGTGGGATTTTGGGTCGTGACAAGTTGGTATCATAGCCCTAGGTTTCTTAGGTCTCACAACTCATGGACGAACTTGGTAGAGTCTGAGGGATCGGTACGGAGACGTCTGTACTTATCCCCCAGAGGCTGCACAGTTAGGAATAACTTCATATCTTTCATTCGTTGTCGTGCCATTTGAATTCTAGATACTAATTGAGTCTCTATTCTACTCTCTCGCAGATGGCGAGGACGCGTGCTTCCTCATCGAACGACCAACAGCCTGATCCTCTTATTGTAGCTCCTACGAGGGGCCGAGGCAGGGGCAGGGTTCAGCCCAGAGCAGCAGCCCCAGTAGAGGACCCATAGGTAGAATTTGTTGGTGAGGTTCCTACTCAGACAGTCCCAGTTGGACTAGCTCAGGTCTCGGAGGGGTTCATTGCCACCCTAGTGCTTCAGTACGCTCTAGTCCGCTTGGTGGGACTTATGGAGAGTGTGGCTCAGGCCGGTTTTCTTCCTACTGCACCAGCTGGTTCTTAGGCTGGGGGAGGGACCCAGAATCCCGTTATTCACACCCAGAGCAGTTGGCCACTCAGTTTCAGGCTGGAGTAGCTCAGCTGGGTATTGTGGCACCGGCAGCCGAGGGTGCAGCTATGTCAGCAGATGCTCTATGGAGACTAGATCGGTTCACCAAGTTATTCACTACTACATTTGCTGGTGCACCATCATAGGATCCCCAGGATTATTTAGATAGCTGTTATGAGGTTCTTCGGAACATGGGCATTGTGCAGTCCAATGGAGTTGACTTTGCTACATTTCGTCTTTCGGGTTCCGCTAAGACTTGGTGGAGAGACTATTGCCTGATCAGACCAGCTGGGTTTGGACCATTGACTTGGACTCAGTTCTCCGAGCTATTCTTGGGGAAGTTTTTTCCCATTACTCAGCGAGAGGATCTTTGGAGGCAGTTTGAGCGCCTCCAACAGGGATCTATGTCTGGCACTCAGTACGAGACCATGTTCATCACTCTAGCCAGGCATGCACTTATGATACTTTCCACTAATAGGGAGAGCGTTCGGAGATTTATTGAAGGTCTAGCTCAGCCTATCAGACTTCAGATGGCCAGGGAGATGGGTACTGATGTCTCCTTTCAGGATGCAGCCGATGTGGCCAGACTCATTGAGATGGTATTATCCCAGGGTGGTGGTCAGGGGTCTGACAAGAGACCTCGTCATTTTGGTCGTTTCAGTGGTGCCTGATCTGGAGGCAGGGATTCATTTGGTAGAGGCCATCCCCCTAGGCCTTATCAGTCAACACTCCAGGCATCCCGTAGTGCATCATCAGCTTCCCTCAGTGCACCGCCGATTCAGAGTCTTCAGAGTAGTCATTCCGGTCGTCAGGGACAGTTCCAGGGTTAGTATTCTCAGCAGCCGAAGGCTTGCTACACTTGCGGTGGTATGGGGCATATTTCCAGGTTTTTCCCCCAAGGTTTTGGTGGATCCCAGTATCAAGGTTCCCGTGCCATGGTTCCCGCATCAGGTGCACCCTCGCCCCCTCAGCCAGCTAGGGGTGGTCGTGGTGCTTGAGGTGGAGGTCAGACTCATAGAGGTGGAGGGAAGGTCATGAGAGGTAGAGGTCAGCCCGTAGCAGGTAGACCCAGAGATGTGCAGGTTGGAGGGGCTCCGCCCCAATGCTATGCTATTCCGGACAGGCATGAGGCTGAGGCCTCTGACGCAGTTATCACAGGTACGGTATCAGCTTGCAGTCGAGATGTTTCAGTATTATTCGATCCGGGTTCTACTTTCTCTTATGTGTCTTCATATTTTGCCCCTTATTTGAACATGTCTCGTGATTCCTTGAGTGCTCCTGTATATGTGTCTACCTCGGTGGGTGATTCTATTGTGGTAGATCGAGTCTACCGTGCTTGCTTAGTAGTTATTGGTGGTATGGAGACTCATGTTGATCTTTTGCTTCTGGATATGGTGGACTTTGATGTTATATTGGGGATGGATTGGCTATCTCCCTATCATGCTATTCTGGACTGTCATGCCAAGACAGTGACCTTAGCCTTACCAGGAGTACCTCGTTTGGAGTGGAGAGGGACTCCTAGTCATTCTTATGGCAGAGTTATTTCTTATATGAAGGCTCGGCGTATGGTCGAGAAGGGTTGTTTGGCCTATTTGGCCTATGTTCGTGATTCTAGTGTTGAGGTTCCTTCTATGGAGTCTGTACCTGTGGTTTGTGAGTTCCCAGAGGTTTTCCCTGCTGACCTGCCGGGTATGCCACCTGACAGGGATATTGACTTTTGTATCGAGGTGGCTCTGGGCAGTCATCCCATTTCTATCTCGATGTATCGTATGGCCCCGCCAGAGTTGAAGGAATTGAAGGATCAGTTGCAGGACTTGTTGGATAAAGGCTTCATTAGGCCTAGTGTTTCTCCTTGGGGTGCTTCAATGTTGTTCGTTAAGAAGAAAGATGGTTCAATGAGGATGTGTATTGACTACCGGCAGCTGAATAAGGTTACTATCAAGAATAAGTATCCTCTGCCGAGGATTGATGATCTATTTGACCAGCTTCAGGGTGCTACAGTGTTTTCCAAGATAGACTTGAGATCTGGTTACCATCAGCTGAGGATTAGGGCTTCTAATGTACCTAAGACGGCCTTTCGTACTCGTTATGGGCATTATGAGTTCTTGGTCATGTCATTCGGATTGAAAAATGCCCCCGCTGCTTTTATGGAGTTGATGAACCGAGTGTTCAGGCCTTATTTGGACTGGTTAGTTATTGTTTTCATTGATGACATAGTGATATACTCTCGCAGCCGAGAGGAACATGAGCAGCACCTTAGAGTCGTCCTCCAGACTCTGAGGGATAGTCAGTTGTATGCCAAATTTTCCAAGTGTGAGTTCTGGTTGAGTACGATGGCATTTCTGGGCCATATTGTGTCGGCAGAGGGTATTCAGGTGTATCCCAAGAAGATTTCGGCAGTCAGAAATTGGCCTAGACCCACTTCAGCTACAGAGATTCGGAGTTTCTTAGGCTTAACAGGTTATTATCGCCGATTTGTGGAGGGCTTTTCTTCTATCGCAGCCCCGATGACCAGGTTGACCCAGAAGTGTGCCTAGTTCAGGTGGTCGGATGAGTGTGAGGCGAGCTTTCAGAAGATCAAGACGGCCTTGACCACGGCACCAGTGTTAGTTTTGCCTACAGGTTCAGGACCGTATACCATGTCTTGTGATGCATCACGGATTGGGCTTGGCGCGGTGTTGATGCAAGATGGAAAAGTTATAGCCTATGCTTCTCAGCAGTTTAAGATTCATGAGAAGAACTACCCAATTCATGATCTGGAGCTAGCAGTTGTTGTTCATGCATTGAAGATTTGGAGGCATTACTTGTATGGTGTGCCTTGTGAGGTGTTTATGGATCATAAGAGTTTACAGTATCTATTCAAGCAAAATGAGTTGAACATGAGGCAGAGAAGGTGGTTAGAGTTACTGAAGGATTATGATATTACCATTCTTTATCATCCGGGGAAGGCCAATGTGGTGGCCGATGCTTTGAGCCGGAAGTCAGGCAGTATGGGCAGTCTAGCTTATTTATCAGTCGGAGAGCGACCTCTTGCGTTGGATGTTCAGGCTTTAGCCAACCGATTTGTGAGATTGGAGGTTTCTGAGACTGGCAGTGTGTTGGCCCATACCGTGGCACGTTCTTCATTGTATGATCGTATTCGGGTCAGGCGGTATGATGATCGTCATTTATGCATTCTTGGAGATACAGTCTGGCACGGAGGTGCCAAGCATGTTACGGTTGATGATGAGGGAGTTCTGCAGATACAGGGTCGTATTTGTGTACCTGATGTTGATGGTATTCGTGAGTTGATACTACATGAGGCCCATAGTTCCCGGTATTCCATTCATCCGGGCGCCGCAAAGATGTACCAGGACTTGCGGCAGCATTATTGGTGGTGGAGGATGAAGAAGGATATTGTAGCTTATGTAGCTCGGTGCTTGAACTGTCAGCAGGTTAAGTACGAGCACCAGAGACCCGGTGGTTTGATGCAGCAGATTCAGCTTCCTGAGTGGAAGTGGGAGCGTGTCACCATGGACTTTGTAGTTGGACTCCCACGGACTCAGAGGATGTTTGATGCGGTTTGGGTTGTGGTGGATAGGTTGACCAAGTCAGCGCACTTCATTTCGGTATCAGTTTCACATTCGGCGGAGAAGTTGGCAAAGATATATATGAGAGAGATTGTTCGATTGCATGGTGTGCCCTTATCCATTATATCAGACAGGGGTACTCAGTTTACCTCCCATTTCTGGAGAGTATTTCAGTGAGAGTTGGGTACGCAGATCGATTTGAGCATAGCATTCCATCCTCATACGGACGGTCAGTCCGAGCGGACTATTCAGATTTTGGAGGATATGTTGCGGGCTTGTATTATTGACTTTGGTGGTTCATGGGACCCGTTCTTGCCTTTAGCTGAGTTTGCCTACAACAACAGCTATCATTCGAGCATTCAGATGGCTCTTTATGAGGCGTTGTATGGTAGACGATGTCGGTCTCCAATTGGATGGTTTGAGCTAGGAAAGGCTATATTGTTGGGTTCTGAGTTAGTCCAGGATGCCTTGGACAAGGTGAAGATTATTCAGGATAGACTTCGTACAGCTCAGTCCAGGCAGAAGAATTATGCGGATCGCAGAGTTTGAGATTTGGCATTCATGAGAGGAGATCAGGTATTTGTTCGAGTGTCGCCTTTAAAGGGCGTGATGAGGTTCGGGAAGCAGGGAAAGTTGAGCCCTAGGTACATTGGTCCATTTGAGATATTGGATAAGGTAGGAGAGGTGGCCTACCAACCTGCCTTGCGGCCGAGCTTATCAGTCGTGCACCCGGTGTTTCATGTGTCTATGCTCCGGAGGTATATTGAGGATCCATCTCATGTACTTGATTTCAGCGGTGTCCAGTTGGACAAGGATTTGTCTTATGAGGAGGAGTCGGTAGCCATTTTGGCTCGGCAGGTTCGTCAGTTGAGATCGAAGAGTTATCCTTCAGTTCATGTTCACTGGAGAGGTCAGCCTGTTGAGGCAGCGACCTGGAAGCCCGAGTCCGATATGCGGAGCCGATATCCCCATATTTTCCCCGATTCATGTACCTTTCTATGTCCATTCGAGGATGAACGTTTGTTATAAAGGTGGAGATTGTGATGACCCAAAAGGGTCATCCTATGTGAATTTGACTATGACTATGTTCCGAAGCCCCGAAAGCCTCCGTTAATCTCACATCGATGTGCGTGCGCAGCCCGGGCGCGTAGCCGGGAAGCCTTTATGTGAAAACTTGATAAAGAGTGAATTTATGATAATTAATTGAATAAAGTTGACTTTGGTCAGCATTTTCTGTAAACGGACCCGAACCCATGATTTGACGGTCCCAGAGGGTCCGTAGGAAAATATGGGACTTGAGCGTATTCCCGGAGTAGAATTCCGAGGTCCCAAGTCCGAGAAATGAATTTTTAAAGAAAATTATTTTCTGAAAATAATAATGGCTTATAAAAATGAACCTCGATGTGAAACCTGTGTTGACGGGCCCGTATTATGGTACCGGAGCCCAGACCTGGTTCAATATGTGTTATTTGAGTTATCTGTGAAATTTGGTAAGGAACGGTCTTGATTTGACGTGTTTCGGACAAAAATGGGAAATTGAGAGTTAATGAAGTTATAAGGATTTCCTTAAATTTGAGATTTGGTTTGGAGCGTGATTTTATGTTATCGAGGTCCGAATGTGATTCCGAGATCGGGAATAGTCCCGTTATATCATTTATGACTTGTCTGCAAAATTTGATGTCATTCCGAGTTGTATAGGTCGGTCCGGCGCATTGTTATAGAATCAAGAACTCGAAGTTCCTTAAGTTAGGATTTTAGGGGTTTTGGGATGTGATTTTGAGATTTAGCGCTGTTTTGGATGTTCCGAAGGCTCGAGCGAGTCCATATTATGAATTAGGACTTGTTGGTATATTTGGAAGGGGGCTCGAGTGGGCTCAGATGCCTTTCGGACACCCAACAGGGCTAAAAACTAGCTAGAACAACTGCTGGTGCAGCTGTTGCTGGTGTGACCGCAGGTGCGGGACCACTCCTGCGGTCCCAGCCTCGCAGGTGCGGTTCCTTTTCCGCAGGAGCGGAGCCGCATGTGCGGTCTCCAGCTCCGTAGGTGCGACCCCAGCCTGCCTTGCCATTTTCCGCAGGTGCGATCTTTTCCCGCCGGTGCAGGATCGCAGGTGCGGTCCCAAGGCCGCAGGTGCGGAACCACTGTAGGCCAGACTGTTTAAAATTCCAAAAACACGAGATTTCCTCATTCCCTTCGTACCAAAAAACCCCATTAGAGACTTGTGAGCTTGGGAAGGACACACCACGACCTAGCTACTGTTAAGGTAAGTTAATTCCTTCCTAATACTAGTTTCATGCATGAATAGTTAGTGGGATTACCTACTAAATTAATGAAAAATTAAGAATTGGGTAGTAAATTTAGGGTTCTTTAGAAATTCTCTTATTTTCCGTTTAATGCTATGAATTCAAATGGAAACTTCATATTTATGATCCTTAGACTATGGGTGAGTTATTCCTTCGAGAATATTCGGGATTCGAGCGTGCGGGCCCGGGGTCGAATTTTGGTATTTTTGGAAGAATGATAGGAAATGTATAACTAGGCTTTGGAATTGGTTTATTGAGTAATTATTGATGTTAATAACTCAATTATGTCTAGGTTTATCGATTCGAAGTTGGATTCGAGAGGCAAGGTTGTGATTGAGGCTTGACTTGCATTTTTGGAGCCGAGGTAAGTGTTTGGCCTAACATTCGCTTGAGGGATTAGGAATAGAGTCTTATTGTCTATGTGTAATTCATGTCCAACGTATAGGTGAGGTGACGAGTACCTATATGTTGTGGTCAAGCATGCCCGTGAGTCAATTGTGATGAGTCATACCGTGCTAATTATATTCTCTGTACTGTAAGTAAGTGGTGATTTAGAAGCGATACATTGATGTCGTTTCACGACGTGGGGAGTTATTGAGTTATTTGTTTCAGTTGAGGTTTTACTGTTGAAATTATATCTCTGAGCAAGTTTGGTTATAGCTGAGTCCCTTTCCGGGACGATAGAATTTTATTGAGTATTTCTGTACACTTGAGATTTCGTATTGTTAGTTTGCACATTATATTGCTGATTGTTTATTATTTATCACGTGAGGGGACATGTCGTGTTGATTGTTTATTATTTATCGCACGAGGGGACATGATGTGCTTATTGTTTATTATTTATCACACGAGGGGACATGCCGTGTTGATTGTTTATTATTTATCGCACGAGGGGACATGTCGTGATGATTGTTTATTATTTATCACACGAGGGGACATACCGTGTTGATTGTTTATTATTTATCGTACGAGAGGACATGTCGTGCTGATTGTTTATTATTTATCACACGAGGGGACATGATGTGTCGATTGTTTATTATTTATCACACGAGGGGACATGCCGTGATGATTGTTTATTGTTTATCGCACGAAGGGATATGTTGTGCCGATGTGTTATTGTTTTATGCACGAGGGGATATTCTGTGCCGAGTGTTTTGTGAGGTGATGCACGAGGGGACATGTTGTGCCTTGTGTTATTCATTATCTGTTCTGAGGCGTTAAATTCCTGCTTTTACTGTTACATTTCAGTTGTTACCCTGTTCCACTATGCTAGTATTTGTTACCCCTCTTATCCCCAGCATGACTCTCCCCGTATCTGTTTATACTTATTTATTTCCGTTGATATTTTCCCTGTTATTATATAGAATTGCACAGGTATGTGTATTGTTTTCGGTCCTAGCCTCGTCACTACTTTGCCGAGGTTAGGCTCGGCACTTACTCAGTACATGGGGTCGGTTGTACTGATGCTACACCTGCACTTCTTTATGTTGTGTAGATTATGCAACCGAACCCGGTGGGCACTGACGGAGGGAGCATTCCACCAGTTCATTCAGGAGACCTCGAGGTAGACCCGCAGACGTTCGTGGGCCTTTGTGTCCTCTTCTACCCTTCTCTTTTAGTTATGTCTTATTTTATAGTTTCAAAGACAGTCATATGTACTTATTTTCAGACCATTGTATTCAGTAATCTCATAGACAGTTCGTGAGTATGTGACACCAGTTCTGGGATATGTATATGGGCTTTATTACGAAGTTGCTATATTATTTTGAATTTAGTTAACCTTCAGATTGTGGACCATCGATGCCTTAGTTATCTTGTTCATTTTAGTTGTTAATGAGTTTACGTAGTTCCAACGTTGGCTTGTCTAGCGGGTTCAGCGTTAGGCGCCATCACGGCCTGAAGGTGGGATTTTGGGTCGTGAAATCAGGCCGGTTGTCCTTATCCCGTATGCGCATGCTAAATTGTTAAAGATTTCATGGATATTGAAATGACAGATATTTGGGGGAAAATGAAGTAGAAATTATTTATTTACTTATAATGTTTATTGAACTGCAGTTACTTTTAAAGTTTACTAATTTTATTACTCTCGTATGCCTTTTGTTGCTGTCATATATGGTTAAATTGTATTGTTGGACCCTAGTGAGTGTCAAGTCGACCTCTCGTCACTACCTCTCTGAGGTTAGGCGGGATACTTACTGAGTACACGTATTTTTCGTACTCATGCTACACTTGCTGTGCATTTTTATTGCACAGGTACTTCCATAGCGACGTGGCTGGTATGGATACTTAGGCGAGCTGCATCATCTGGAGGCGATCCGCAGCTGACAGAGTCTCCCTTGTATTGTATTCATTTTATCTTAATTTTCTTTGTCCAACAGTATTTCGGACAAGCTTTGTAGTATTTTGTAAAATTCTTAGAAATTGCTCATGTACTTGTGACACCGGGTTCTGGGATGTATTTGGGTTGTATTTTCTTTAAATTGTTAAAAAAATGGACTGTTGCTTTTACTTAATGGATTTCTATCTAGTTATTATGTATTAAAGTGAAAAGTAACGATTTCGAAAATGTTAAAACAAGAATTTATTTCAACTAATTAATGATTGGATTGCCTGACAGTGGTGTCCGGCGCCATCACGACCTTATGGATTTTGGGTCGTGACAACATGGTATCAGAGCGCTAGGTTCCCTTAGGTCTCACGAGTCATGAGCAAGTCTAGTAGAGTCTTGCGGATCGGTACGGAGACGTCTGTACTTATCTTCGAGAGGCTACAGGGTTGTTAGGAGTACTTCCCTTCTTGATTCCTCATCGTGCGATTTGTTTCCCTTAAGGCTTATGCCTATGTTTCTTCCTACCCAATCCTACGCGTCGCGAAGCGCTTGCTATGAATCAGGAATTTGAGGAATTTATATGATACTATGGATGTGGTGCTGGATGTTTCTCCCAGTAAGGTTGATTGAGGCTATTGTCGTTGCCTTGCGGGAGAGTAATATGTTGTTTCAGCCAATAAATGTGGTTCTGAGGACTTTGAGGTTATGCTCAGGTTGTTAAGGTGCTTACGGGTGGTTATCGCGCGGTGTTGATATGATGGTAGAATGCTTGCCCGTAGGTTGGGGGTGATGAATGACTTGGAGGGAGGTCTTCTCATAGCGTAATTTTGAGATTTCAGTATTTCAGTTCCGGCGGAGGATGGAAATTAGGGCTATGAATGATCAAGTCTGGGGGATAAAGTAATAAGACTTGGTGTTATCAAGCAAGGTGGAGTTTTCATCTGTGATGCGGTATCGTTGTTTTGATCAAATAGAACGTGTTAAGCTCGCCGGTATTATAGTTCTCCAATTGCCTTGGGTCAGAGTGTTGTGAAGTAGTATTGAAGAAGCGGTTGCCAGAGATCGTGGTGTGTGGTGGTTCAGAATTGAATAGTCATTTCTAATGAAGGCAGCTCGAGAAAGATGATCTTCGGGGAGTCGAAGCTATGGTGATATGCTGGTTTAGGTGTTGCAAAGAATGATAGTGAATTGAGGCCACAATTGAGAAGCATGCAATGAAGGAAGACATGTGAGAAGTGCCAGGTGACGGCTAAATCTCAAAATGCCAGGCATAAGGGATGGAAGTAGGATAGTTGCCTAAAGGAATGAGTTTAACTAAGTGGGAGAGAGGTAGTGTAGCCTATGAGTTCAGTGGTAAGACAGCTGCCTATCCTGAGAAAAAGTTTGGAATGATTTGAGAATTTCAGTGGACGGTGATTAGGTCCACGAGCTTAAACCAAAATGTTGGTTATTCGGCAGAAGGTAAGATACAACAGGGAGGAATTTTTAGGGGTGAAGAAGGAGGCATGTGGCGGCGAATTTAAAGATGTTGGAGCGCATTTAGTAGATGTCCATAAGGAGCGGACAGACGGGCAAAGTTGGTGAATGAGGACAGGCTTGGGATGGGATATTGATGTTGTAGGGGGTGTGCAGCGCAGCGTTGTTGGAAGGTGTCAGTTGGTGATTTCCACAGGTGGGTTATCTCCTGTGAGTAGGTTAGCGGTTGTGTGGTTAGCAAGTTTCTGCGAGGGATCCTAGTGGCTATACGGTAAGAGGCAGAATGTGTGAATTGTGCTAGAGAATTTGAGTATTTAGGGAATGCTAACATGAGAATTCAGAAGAATTGGATGGATCGGTCGAGCAAGATCATGTTAACAAAGAAGAAAGGATCTCAGCAGGGTCTAGAGTGGTGCAAGAATAGCTTCGGGCTAAGTGGGGGAGTCCCACCATCTGTAGTTGGGTTGTAGGATTGTGTTCTCATGGGGTTGCTGATTGTCGGCGTATTGGCAAGTTATTACAACTAAGGGAAAGGAGTAGAATGGTAATTGTGCATGAGATTTGATAAATATGCGCAAAAGTGGTCCTATTGGACCAGGGTTAGGTTTTGGGAGATTCAGAATTTATGCTTAAGGCATGGGCGAGCGGTAAGGAAAGTGATTCAGTCACGTGCTTCATTGAAAGGGGTATTCATGTGCTAGAAGAGCCTTGGAGTTGATTGTATTCGGGGCCAGTCAGAGTGGGTGGCTCCTGATAGCGGTCCTAGTGAATTCGAAAGTTAAAAAGGCGGTATTTAAGGGTTTCAGGCAGCAGTATGATTAAGAACCGAGCTTTTACGGTATAATTTTTGAGAATAAGGAAAATGGTTGGGGTGTTCTATGATATTTTCAGCATGCAGGATAGTATTGGAGGAATGGGAGAAATAAACTCCGGGTTGTAGAAAGATTATCAAGAGGGTGTGAGACGGGTTGCGGGATTTAGGCAGCATGGTCTCGTGAATCAAGGTCACTCGGGATGGGTGAGGGTTGAGTTTGCTATGAGTTAAAGGAAGTTACTATTATCTTTGAGGCAATTAAAGATGATTAAAAGAAGATAGATCGGTTAGCCATGGTTGAAATGGCACATGTATGGCAGTGATCAGTTCCTTCGGTGTGATTAAGTATGTGTATGGTTTGTGCAGATGTGTGTGGGGCATGTCGACCGTCGTAATAGATTTCATTGGAAGCATTCAAGTGCTATGGCCTGTCAGGTGTAGGCGGATCCCGGAAGGTTTATGGTGGTTCAGACCACTACTTAAGGATTTGCATGTTGGGTGATTGTGAGAATTCACTTGAGTGTTGTTATTGTTCTCTTGAATTGAGGTAAGTAAAAGGTTCCCATATGGTGAAGTTTTTCCCCTATTAGTGGTTCAGGAGTATGATGGAATTCTTGCGCAATCTCATATTGGCATGCCAGGTGCAGTAAGCAGCACGAAATTAAAAGTAAGGATCAAGATTTTGGTTCGGTGTTGTCAAGGATGTCATGAGCTCGAATGGGCAAGTAAGAGTGATTTGAAATGTTAGAGTAAGTTGGTGTTATCTTCAGTGTCACCTGAGATCGATGTTCGGTGAAAGAGGCTTTGTACCCTGGTCATGGGTTCTTGATGTGTTTTGCAGCATTAGTGTGGTCGGTGGTGTGGAGGTGCAGACTTGTTACCTCATGGAAAGTCGTGGGAGTGTGACCACAGGAAGATTGTATAAGTGTGACATGTAGTCACCTGATTGGTCGAAGAATTAGACCAAGTATAAAGGAGTGTAATATTGCTTAATTAAGAATTTATGCCTGGAAGAAGTACGGTTCAGTTGATTGTGGATTGTGGGGTGTTTGTCCCGGCTATGATGGTTGTTCTTGTGTATTATGAGAGGAATTGGGGTATTATGGACCCGGATGAAGCTATTAGCCTAGTGTAGTGTGAGCGGAATCAGCTTGAGGGTTGTGAATGGATTCAGTGTGGTTGTGGGCTCCATGTGAATCAGGTATGTTCGTTTCTGTGTAGCGCTCCTTAAGGAAAGGTGTTGGAATATTAGATGTTGTTCCGTCTTCATCAAATTCATGTGATATTATGATTGTGTCGTGTAAGTTGTGAAACGGATTGATAATTTCTTATGTGTTGAGATTTCCACGTAGTAATGAGGTTATGTGAGCAGGATGGCTCTTGGGATTCAGATTATATATCGCACCTCAGTTGTGCTTGAGTTTTATAGCATATGGCTCTATCAGTCTCCCCAGAATGGTATTATGCACTTAGCATGCTTGTGGCCAGTATTCAGTAATTTGTAATAGTGAGCAATTCAGCTCCGTGAATATTTCCTTATGTAAATCTTATGATAGGATCGGGTGGCACGCCGCCACGGGTATGTTATTTGGATCGGGTTGCACGCCGCAACAGTGTGATGATGAGTAAGGTTCCTATATTTATTTTCTTATGTTATACTTCATGTATACTGAGGAAAGTTCATATTAGTTGCGTGAGTTGAGTAGTCCCTTCCTGAGTCATTCATTTATGTATCATGTCCGAATTATGGCCTATTGGCGCATCGTGGCATCATGTGAGACTATTGGTCATGTCGGGGATGATTGGTTGTTTGAACAGTTCGTACTGGGTGAGACGAGATTTATAAATCTGGGATCGGTGTGATAAGATTTTGAGAAGTATATTACAGGACAATTGCCAGTATTTGGTTAGTAATGAGGTGATGATTTTAGTCAAAAAGGAGAGATTCAATGTTTGGTTAACTCTGCAGTTGGTTAGAAATTTCTACACATCTCCTCTGTTGTGGTGGCATCGTCAGCATTATAGCAAGATATATGTATGTATCTTATAAGGTGCATTGAGAGCATCAAAAAATTCATAGAATTTTTGGCTATTAAGGTTCAGGGAGCGTCATTATGGTTAGATGATACACAGTTGTGTTCTGGTGCCTCGTGTGGTACTTGATACGGTGTTCATATATTAGAAACAGGCTTGGTAGAGAATTTCGGTGTTGGGACTAAGTTCGGATCTTATTATATAGATAAAGGAGGATATCTTCATTTTGGTCAAGCTTATGTGCTCAACTGGGTTGTGGCAGCACGGGCAGGTGCACGAGGTGTTAAACAGTGATTTCAGCTAACTCAAGAGAAGTTCTTGGCATGTTCGAGGACGAACGTCTATCTAAGTGGGGGAGAATGTAACGACCCGACCGGTCATTTTGAGCTCTAGCGTGTCGTTCAGCGGTTGGAAGTCATGAATAGCTTCATTTCAGGTGTTATGACTTTTGCGTATGGTCGGAGTTGAAATTCAGGAAGTTCGGAGTTAAACTGAAAGGTAATTTTAATTTTAGAAGCCTTAAGTTGGAAGAATCGACTAAGACTGGAATTTGGAGTAAACGACCTCGGAATCAGGATCTGAAGGTTCCAGCAGGTTTGTATTATGATTTAGGACTTAGGTGCATGTCCGGATCGGGTTTTGGATAACCCGAGAGCGTTTCGGCATATATTGTGGAAATCAGCATTTTTGAAGGAATTTCCTAAGTTTCTCTTGAAGCGGATTTCAGTGATATTGATGTCCGTTTGGGGTTTTGAGTCTGGGAATAGCTTCGTATGGTGATTCTGGAGTTGGGAGTGCGATCGGAAGTGAATTCGGTTGTCCGTAGGTTATTTTGAAGTCATTTGGCTAAAGATAGAAATTTGAAGGTTTTTGAGAAATCCAGTCGGAAGTGGAAATTTTGATAACGGGGTCGAAATGCGATTCCAAAAGTTGGAACATGTCCGCAATGTCGAATATGACTTGTGTGCAAAATTTGGGGTCAATCAGACGTGATTTGATAGGTTTCGGCATTGGATGTGAAAGTTTAAAATTTCAAAGTTCATAAAGTTGAATTTTAGTGTGATTCGTGATTTCGGCGTTGTTTGATGTGATTTGAAGCCTCGAGCAAGTCCGTGTGAGGTTATGGGACTGAGTCGTGTGATTGGAAGGGGTCCCGAGGGTCTCGGGTGTGTTTCGGGGTGGTTCCGGGCTATTTCCAAGTGTTTGGTTGCTGCTGTTTTTCTGGTGTTTTGGAGGTTCAGTGCGATTGCGGCCTTAGTAGTGCGATCGCGGAGAAGAATTTGAGGGCTGGAATTTTTGGCTTGTGCGATCGCACAAGGAGGAGTGCAACCGCACAGAAGAAAATGAGGTTGCAGGTTTTGGCATGTGCGAACGCATGGTTGAAGCTGTGATCGCGGAGAAGGATTTGGAGGGAGCTGGAAAAAGGCCTGTGCAATCGCAGGCATGCTTGTGCGATCGCGGAGAAGAAAATCTGGGCAGCATACTTGGACTTTGCGATCGCGGTTAATTGTGTGTGATCGCACAGAAGGTTTACCTGGGCATTGTTCTATTTTTAACGGGATTTTGGCCATTTCATCAATTCTTTCACTTGGTTAGGGCGATTTTGGAGAACTTCAAAGGGTGATTTTCATCAAACATCAACAGGTAAGTGATTCCCTCTCATCCCAAGTTAAATACAAGGTTTATGCATTGAACATGAAAAATTGTGGAAAATTGGGAATTTTGAAGAAAACCTAGAAATTTGGTAATTTGGATTTTAGCCACGAATTGACCATGAATATTTGAGTAAATTGTATATTTGAACTAGTAAAGTGTCACGACCCCAAATCCTAACATGTCGTGATGGCGCCTATCGTGGAACTAGGCTAGCCAACCATCACCTTACTACGCATTTATTCAATTATAGCAGTTCACAATTAAATAATAAGCAAGCAACCATAACACAAATAATATAATTAAGTCTTAACGTCCCAATAATAGTCTAACCAACCTCCCAAGAACTGGAGTCAATAGTCACGAGCATCTAAGAATAAATAAATCTAACTCTGCTAAAACTATAACATATGTCTCTGAATCAAATGCTAAACTAAATAAGGAAGGAAAATGGAGAAGTTGTGGACGCTGAACAGCTACCTCGAAATCCCGTGACTGCTGCTAATGAACCTGCGTCAGCTACTGCTGTGAGCCCGTACCTGGATCTGGGCACAGAGGCACACGGAGTCTTTATGAGTACGCCAACTCAGTAGTAATGAAAATAAATCACANAAACAAGTGCAATATCAGTATATCTCAGTAAAATTCTCAGTAAAACCAGTGTGAAAACGAAGTAAATCATAGTTTGAAAACTCATTAACAATCTTCATAAAACTTTCACTCGGGCCAAAATCATTTATCGTAACCATTGCCCATCAGGCATCCTCACAATCACTCTGCCCATCAGGCATCCTCACAATCACTCTTCATAAGCCCCGCGGGCATCACTCATTCGGTATCGGCGCTCACTGGGGGGTGTTACAGACTCCGGATGGGCTCCTACAGCCCAAGTGCAATAATAAGCCACAGCATGGCATAATTCACACACAATATAGG
>ML274112.1:0-10879 GCA_005239495.1 Nicotiana undulata | reverse complement strand
TAGCTGAAGACGGTCTAGGCCAACTCTGCACCGCCTCAATCTTCTTCGGATCAACCTGAATACCCTCACTAGACACCACGTGCCCCAAGAAAGCTACTGAACCAAGCCAAAACTCACACTTAGAGAATTTTGCATAAAGCTTCTCCTCCCTCAATATCTGCAGCACGATTCTCAAATGCTGAGCATGCCCTTCCTGGCTACGAGAATAAACCAGGATGTCATCAATGAATACAATAACAAAGGTATCAAGATAGGGCTGAAACACGCTATTCATCAATTGCATGAATGCTGTTGGGGCATTGGTCAGCTCAAATGACATAACCAGAAACTCATAATGACCGTATCTGGTCCTAAAAGCCGTCTTCGGAATATCAGCTCATAATAGTATACTGGTATTCCTGTTTGCTGCTGTAATCTATCAAGTTTGGACAGAAAGGAATGTGCAAAGATTGCAAGGGAAGGAGAAGGAAGCAGAGATGAAGATAAGAGATATTTTCCTTCAACTTCACATTAAAGGACAACAAAAGGTGAAATGGAAGAAGAGACTTGATCAGCTAAACAGTTTTCCATAGTGAATTATGAGTCTGTATTTGGTTACTATTGTTTGTTAGTAATAGTCCTGAATGTTTTTCATAGGTAGTTAAGTAGTTACATTGATGTAATAAGTCTAACTCTTGAGTCGAAAAGAGTTAGAGGTACTGTAATTGTTCTTGGTTGAATAAAAATATTTGAATTTGACCCAAAAAAAGTAATCTTTTGACCACACTAAAATATTTAAAATAAACTATTATAGTTAGATCAATATTTTTGCTTCAAGTTCTAAAACAATCATTGCAGTAGTTAGCTTAATAGCTATTATTTGTCATTAGAGAAATAATCTATACACAAATTTATTGCTCTGAAAAAATTTCGTAGCTAATTATTAGCTTTTGCCACAAGTTAAAACTCACCATAGTTTTAGGCTTATGAAATTATTCGAAACGAAATCTCGTAGCTAAATAAATATTTATGCTTCAAATTATAATGAAAATAAAAATAATTAGCTTAAAAAATGAAAATGGTTGCCATGACAACAATGATGAATATTTCTGCACGATTGTGAAAATCATGGCAAGAGTTGTCTAATACTATTTGGTAATGAAATATTAATGTCAAATGTAACGCTTATATTTTTATGTGATGACCCGATAGGTCATCTAGAGTTTTAGAATCTAATTCAGTGTTTCAAAGCCTCCAAATTATTTTTAAGCCTTTCTCGATTTGCGTGTGCAGTTCGAGTATTTTTCCGGAAGGCTATTATGTTTTAAAAAAAGAAGAAATTTTACCTTTAAAATCTATTTGAGTTAACTTCGGTCAACTTCTTTAGCAAACGGACCTGGATCCGTAATTTTACGGTCTCGGTGGATCCGTATCTTGGGATCTGGGCGTATGCCCGGAATCGAAATCGGAGGTCCCTAGCTCGAGTTATTGATTTTTGTCAAAAATTGAAAGCTTAAATGTTTAATTATTTGAAAGAATTAACCGATGTTTGACTTTGTTAATAAAACGTCTGTATTTTGGTTTCGGAACCCGGTATATGTTCATTACTATATTTATGACTTATCTGTCAAATTTTATGAGAAAGAGAGTTGGTTTAACGTGATCCGGACGTTTGGTTGTTGAAACAGAAGTTATAAAGTTTCTTTAAAATATCATTTGATTTTGGTGTCCGATTCATAGTTGTAGGTGTTATTTTGGCGATTTGATCGCGCGAGCAAGTTCGTATGATGTTTTTAGACTTGTGTGCATATTTCGGATAGGCTACAGAGTGATTTGGACTTAGAAAACTCAGCTGGTGTTCTTCAGTTTCTGGTGCAGGTCTCAGACCTCGCATTTGTGATATGGCAGCAAACCTGCCAGGTTCACATTTGGGATCAAATACTTCGCATTTGCAAAGAGACTCAGTTTCGCAATTGCGAACAGGTCTTCGCTTTTNGGGGGGGGGGGGGATTACTTCGCATTTGCGATCAATTGGGTCGCATTTTCGATCAGGCCTAGTTCTCATTTGCGAGCAAATCATCAAAAATGCGATGATATCATAGACGAGGGAACCTTCGCATTTGTGAAGCAATTCTCGCATTTGCGGGGTTCTCAATTGTGAACACCAGGCTGCAATTACGACAATTGCAAGTCAAGTATGAGTTAGACGATATTTTCTCTCATTCTTCAAATTTTCAAAACAAGAAAACCCTAGAGGCGATTTTTCCAAGAACCCTTCTTCAATGATTCATTGGTAAGTGATTTTAACCTATTTACCTTTAATATTTCATTACATTTCATACGATTCCAACCTAACATTTAGTATTTTGATAGTGGAAATTGGGGGGGGGGGGGGGGGGGGAGTAGAATTAGGGATTTTTGTAAAATTGGAATTTAGACCTCAAATTGAGGTCGGATTTCGAAATAAATTACACAATCGGGCTCGGGAGTGAATGGTAAATCAGGTTTTGATCCAAATTTCGGGTTTGGACCAAGCGGGCCTGGGAGTTGAGTTTTGTTGACTTTTTCAATGATGACCTAAATTGAAACCTTTTCATTCGTGGGTAGTTCCTAAGGCTTATTTTGAATAGTTTGGTTGATAATTTGCTATATTTGGTTGGTTTGAAGACTTGTTCAAAAGGCAAAGTCATGGTTGAGCTTTGAGTTGGTCTTTGGAGCGAGGTAAGTGTTGAGTTTAACCTTGATTTGAGGGAATTATGAGTCCTTGAACTATGTGCTATGTGAATTTTATGTGTTGCGGCGTATATGCGAGGTGACGAGTGCTTACATGCCATCAATTACTTGTTTTTCTTGGTTTTCCACTTTTCCTTAACTATCTCCTTTCCCGCTTTAAGTGTTATGTGCCCTAAATACCTTCCATGCTTTAATTGCTATTTGTTAAGCATTGTTTCTCCTGTTAAGAATGTTAGACCTCTTCATGCTTTCATGACTTGCTACTATTTGCCTTAATTGACTTACTTGCACCTTCTAATTGTCATTTACTGGGCTGGTCTTGCCGTGTAGTATTTCATACGTGAATTTCCAAGTTGGTACAAGGATTCCTTACTATTTCAGTTTCATACTCATCAGTTATGGTGGTTCTTTTGATTTGAATTATGAAATTAATTGTACTGATACAGTGGGATCGGGTTGCACTCCGCAACAAGTGAAATAAGGGTGGATTGTTATGGTGAAATAAAGGTGAACTTGTACTGATATGGTGGGATCGCGTTGCACACCGCAACAGGTGGAATAAGTGTGGATTGCATGGTGAAATAAGGGTGAATTATGATACTGATATTGTTGTATGGTGGAATCGGGTTGCGTGTTGCAACACACACACACACCCCACAATTATATATATATATATATTCTATGTTGTACGGTGGGATCAGGTTGCGCGCCGCGATAACCTATGTATTTCTATTTCCTTGAGATGTGTTGGTTTTCGGTATTTTATTGGAAATTATGAACATCACTGGCTTATTTCTTGAGGATGTAGCTATTATTTTCAGCTGACTGTCTTATTTCGTTCCGTATTTCCTTTTTTATCTTTATTATATAGTGCATACAGGTTGCAATGTGAGTGACCTGCCTTAGCATCGTCACTACTTCGTCGAGGTTAGACTCGGCATTTACAGAGTATATGGGGTCGGTTGTACTCATACTACACTCTGCACTTCTTGTGCAAATTTTGGAGTCGGTCCCAACGGCGGTTATTAGCGTGCTCGGATTGGACAACTCGTGGAGTCCCCTTCCCTTTTTATTTAGTTGTGTACTTTCTTTTCAGACAACTTTATGTTATTTCAGACCCTTATTTGTACTATTCTAGTAGCTCGCGAGCTTGTGACACCGAGTCCAGGGTTGTATCAGATATTTTAGCTATTTTAGCTTCTGCACATTAATTTGGATTGTTATATTTATTTTAGTCTTTTCTCATTAATTAATTTAAATTGTTGAAAATGAATAAATTGTTCTAACATTGGCTTGCCTAGCAAGTTAAATATTAGGCTCCATCATGGTATCGACAGTGGGAATTCCGGGTCATGACAAGTTGGTATTAGAGCACACGTTACATAGGTTTACGAGTCACGAGCAATTAGTAGAGTCTGGAGGATCGGTACAGAGACGTCTGTACTTATCTCCCAGAGGATATGAAGTTAGGAACAATTTCACTTCTATTCTTCTCTTTTGTGCGATTTTATTTCAACCATTAATGATTGAACTCTTCTATTCTTAATCTCACGCAGATGGCGAGAACACGCACTGCATCTTCATCTAGACAGCACCGGGAGCCCCCAGCAGCAGCCCCTACGAGGGGCAAAGGTCGAGGTCGAGGCAGAGGCAGAGCTCAACCTATAGCTCGAGCATCAACACAAGCAGTGGAGCCTCAGGTGGAGTTTGATGAGGAGGTTCCAGCTTAGACTGTACCTGTTGGACCAGCTCAGGTCCCAGAGGGGTTCATCGGTACCCTAGTGCTTCAGGACACTCTAGTCCGTTTGGTGGGCCTTATGAAGAGTGTGGCCCAGGCCGGTACATTTCCTATGGCACCGGCCTTCTTTTAGGCTGGGGTAGGAGCACAGACTCCCGCTACTCACACTCCGGAGCAGATGACTCCCCAGTATCAGACACTAGCAGCCCCAGAGGGGTTCATCGGTACCCTAGTGCTTCAGGACACTCTAGTCCGTTTGGTGGGCCTTATGAAGAGTGTGGCCCAGGCCGGTACATTTCCTATGGCACCGGCCTTCTTTTAGGCTGGGGTAGGAGCACAGACTCCCGCTACTCACACTCCGGAGCAGATGACTCCCCAGTATCAGACACTAGCAGCCCCAGAGGGGTTCATCGGTACCCTAGTGCTTCAGGACACTCTAGTCCGTTTGGTGGGCCTTATGGAGAGTGTGGCCCAGGACGATACATTTCCTATGGCACCAGCCTTCTTTTAGGCTGGGGGAGGAGCACAGACTCCCACTACTCACACTCCGGAGCAGATGACTCCCCAGTATCAGACACTAGCAGCCCCGCCGGTTGGGGTAGTTCATCCAGTTGTTGTGGCATAGGCTGGTGATGGACCCGCCATGACTTATGAGGCTTTATGGAGATTGGTCAAGTTTATTAAGCTCTTTCCAGTTCACTTCAATTGTGCACCTTCATAGGACCCACAAGATTATCTTGACAGCTGCCATAAGGTGCTGCAGAACATGGGTATAGTTGAGACCAATGGGGTCGATTTTGCTGTAGTTCAGATAAGTTCTGCCAAGAAATGGTGGAGGGACTATATGTTGACTAGACCAGCTGGTTCGCATGCTCTTACTTGGGACCAGTTCTCTCAGCTCTTCCTAGATAAGTTCCTCCTTATCACATTAATAAAGGATTACCGTCGGCAATTCGAGTGTCTCTAGCAAGGCGGTATGACTATTACTCAATACGAGACCCGTTTTGTGGATCTAGCCCGTCATGATCTAATGTTGCTTCCTACTGAGAAGGAGAGGGCCAGGAGGTTTATTGATGGACTCGCTCACCCTATCAGGATTCAGATTGCCAAGGAGAGTGGGGGTGATATTTCTTTTCAGATGGCTGCTAATGTCACCAAGCGGATCGAGGTAGTTCTTGCACAGGAGAGAAGGCAGGGGTCTGATAAGAGGCCTCACCATTCTGGTGGTTTCAGTGGTGCCTCATATGGAGGCAGGGTTACTTTTGGTAGGGGCCATCTTCCTAGGCCATTCCAATCGGCGCTTCAGGCATCCCACAGTGCTTTAGGGAGTCGTGGTCGTTATATGCCTTATTCTGGGCAGCCAGTCTACAGTGCACCGCCAACTCCTATCATTGCACCTCCTATTTAGAGTTATCACCGCGGTTATGTGACCTGTTCGGATCAGTCTCATTTTCAGTAGCCACAACACCAGGATGGATGTTTTGAGTGTGGTGTTTTTGGGCATATCAGGAAGACCTATCCGAGATTATTGGGCGGCACGCCACAATAGAGTTCTCGTGCCATAGTTCTGACACCAGTTGCACCACCGCTCGCTCAGCCAGTTAGAGGAAGGGTCAGAAATCCAGATGTGGAGGTCAGGCTGCTAGAGGTGGAGACCATCCAGCTAGAGGCCGTCCTAGAGATATAGTTCAGAGTGGTGGGGACCAGCCCTAATGTTATGCTTTCACAGCCAGGCCTGAGGTTGCGTCATCTGACGTTGTTATCACATGTATTATTTCAGTTTGCCATAGAGATGATTCAGTTCTATTTTATCCGAGCTCTACTTGTTCCTATGTGTCATCCTACTTTGCTTCATATCAGGCGGTGCCTCGTGATTCCTTGAGTGCTCTTGTGTATATGTCCACACCTATAGGAGATTCTATAATTTGTATGTGGTTACTATAGGGAGTCTTGAGACTAGTGTAGATCTTTTACTTCTCGATATGGTTGATTTTGATGTCATTTTGGGTACGGATTGGCTGTCACCTTATCATGCTATATTGGATTGTCATGCCAAAACGGAGACCTTAGCCTTTCCGGGGTTGCCTTGATTAGAGTGGTGAAGGACTTATGGCCGTATTACCAGTAGGGTTATCTCTTATGTGAAGACTCGACATATGATCGAGAAGGGGTGTCTAACTTATTTGGTTTATGTCCGCGATTCTAGTGCGGAGGTTCCTTTGATGGATTCAGTAGAAGTTGTTCGTGAGTTTCCAGAGGTATTTCCTGCAGACATGCCGGGGATGCCACCCTATAGGGATATAGACTTTTGTATTGATTTGTCTCCAGACACTCAACCCATCTCTATTCCGCCATACCATATGGCCCTGCCAGAGTTGAAAGAATTGAAGGAGCAGTTGCAAGATTTGCTTGATAAGGGCTTCGTTAGACCTAGTGTATCGCCCTGGGGTGCACCTATATTGTTTTTGAAGAAGAAGGATGGATCGATGAGGATGTGCATACATTATCGGCAGTTGAAAAAAGTCACTATCAACAACAAGTATCCATGCCGAAGATTGATGACTTATTTGATCAGCTTGAGGGTGCTAGGGTGTTTTTGAAGATTGATTTGAGGTCTGGATACCATCAGAAGATAGAGATTCTTGAGTGGAAGTGGGAGCGTATCATTATGGATTTTGTCGTTGGAATCTCGCGGACTCAGAGGAAGTTCGACGCGGTATGGGTTATTGTGGATAGGCTAACCAAGTCAGCGCATATCATTCCTGTGGCAGTTACCTATTCTTCAGAGTGGTTGGCTGAGATTTACATCTGCGAGATCGTATGTCTTCCTGGTGTGCCCATGTCTGTCATTTCTGATCGAGGTACGCAGTTCACCTCGTACTTTTGGAGAGTAGTATAGTGTGAATTAGGAACGCAGGTTGAGTTGAGCACAACATTTCATGCAAACGGACGGACAGTACGAGCGGACTATTCAGATATTGGAGGATATGCTCCGCGCTTGTGTTATTGACTTCGGAGGTTCGTGGAATCATATCTTTGCACTTGCGAAGTTTTCCTACAACAACAGCTACCAGCAGAGCATTCAGATAGCTCCCTATGAGCATTATATGGGAGATGGTGCCGATCGCCAGTTGGATGGTTCGAGTCGGGAGAGGCTCGGTTCCTGGGTACATTTGGTACAGGATGCCTTGGATAAGGTTAAGATTATTTAGGATCAACTTCGCACAACTCAGTCCAGGCAGGAGAGTTATGCCGACCGTCGAGTTTGTGATGTTGCATTCTTGGCCGGAGAGAGAGTATTACTTCGGGTTTCACACATGAGGGTGTGATGAGGTCCGGAAATAAGGGCAAGTTGAGCCCTTGGTACATAAGACCCTTTGAGATTATGGAGAGAGTGGGTGAGTTGGATTACAGACTTGTATTGCCACCTAGTTTATCAACAGTTCATCCGGTGTTCCATGTATCCATGCTTCGAAAGTATCACGGTGATCCGTTCCATGTGTTAGATTTTAGCTCAGTCCAGTTGGACAAGGATTTGATTTATAAGGAGGAGCCGATGGCTATTTTAGCCCGACAAGTTCGACAATTGAGGCCAAAGGGTTATTATTCAGTTCGAGTGTAGTGGAGAGGCCATTCGGTCGAGGCAGCTACTTGGGAGTCCAACTCAGACATGCGGAGTAGATATCCACACCTTTTACCAGCCCGAGTAATTTTCTATGTCGGTTTGAGGATGAACGGTTGTTTTAGAGGTGGAGAATGTGATGACCCGATAGGTCATCTAGAGTTTTAGAACCTAATTCTATGTTTTGAAGCCTCCAATAGCTTCTTTATGCCTTTATCGATTTGTGTGCGCATTTCGGGTATTTTCCGGAAGGACTTTATGCTAAAAACTGATAAAAATAAGAAATTATGTCTTTAAAATTCACTTGAGTTCACTTAGGTTAATGTTTTGAGCAAATGGACCCGAATCCGTGTTTTGACGGTCCCGGTGGACGCAACGTGAATTGGGACCTGGGCGTATGCCCAGAATCAAATTCAGAGGTCCTTAGCTCTAGTTATTGATTTTTGTCGAAAATTGAAAGTTTAAAGACTTAATGATTTTAAAGAATTGACCGATGTTTGACTTTGTTAATACCGGGTCCCTATTTTGGTTCCGGAACTCGTATAAGTTCATTACTATATTTATGACTTTTCTGTCAAATTTGGTTAGAAAAGGAGTTGGTTTGAGGTGATTTGGACGTCCGGTTGTTGAAATAGAAGTTCTAAAGTTTCTTGAAAATTTCATTTAATTTTGGTGTCCAATTCATAGTTCTAGGTGTTATTTTGGCGATTTGATCGAACGAGTGAGTTTGTATGATGTTTTTAGACTTGTGTGCATGTTTGGTTTGGAGCCCCGGGGGCTCGGGTGAGTTTCTGATAGGCTACAGAGTGGTTTGGACTTAGAAAACTCAGCTGGTGTTCTTCAGTTTCTGGTGCAGGTCCCAGACCTCGCATTTGCGATATGGCAGCAAACCTTCCAGGTTCACATTTGCTATCAAATACTTCGCATTTGGGAAGAGACTCAGTTTCGCAATTGCGAACATGTCTTCGCTTTTGTGATGGGGACTGGGGGGGGGGGGGGGGGGGGGGGGGGGGGGGAGTTACTTCGCATTTTCGATCAATTGGTTCGTATTTGCGATCAGGACTAGTTCTCATTTGCGAACAAATCATCGCAAAATGCGATGATAGCACAAATGGGGAACCTTCGCATTTGCAGGGTTTGCAATTGCGAACCCTAGGTCGCAATTGCGACATCTGCAAGTCAAGTATGAGTTAGACGAGATTTTTTCTCATTCTTTAAATTTTCAAAACAAAAAAACCCTAGAGACGATTTTTCCAAGAACCCTTCTTCCCTATTTCATTGGTATGTGATTCTAACCTATTTTCCTTCAATATTTCATTACATTTCAAGATTTCAACCTAAAATTTAGTATTTTCATGGTGGAAATTCGAGGGGGGGGGGGGGGGGGGGGGGAGGGAGTTGGTTAGAATTAGGGATTTTGCTAAAATTGAAATTTAGACCTCAAACTGAAGTTGGATTTCGAAACAAATTACATAACCGGGCTCGGGGGTGAATGGGTAATCGGGTTTTTGTTCAAATTTCGGGTTTGGACCAAGTGGGCCCGGGAGTTGAGTTTTGTTGACTTTTTCAATAATGACCAAAATTGAACCCTTTTCATTTGTGGGTAGTTCCTTAGGATTATTTTGAATCGTTTGGTTGATAATTTGCTAGATTGTTAGTTCGGAGGCTTGTTCAAAAGGCAAAGTCGTGGTTGAGCTTTGAGTTGGTCTTTGGAGCGAGGTACGTGTTGAGTTTAACCTTGACGTGAGGGAATTGTGAACCCTTGAACTATGTGCTATGTGAATTTCATGTGTTGCGGCATATGTGCGAGGTGACGAGTGCTTATACGCCACCAAATTACTTGTTTTCCTAATTTTCCGCTTTTCCTTAATGATCTCTTTCCCCGCTTTAAGTGTTATGTGCCATAAATGTCGTCAATGCTTTAATTGCTACTTGTTAAGCATTGTTTCTCCTATTAAAAATGTTATACCTCTTCATGCTTTCATAACTTTCTACATTTTCCTTAATTGACGTACTTGCACCTTCTAATTGTCATTTACTGGGCTGGTCTTGCCGTGTAGTATTTCATACGTGAATTTCCAAGTTGGTACAAGAATTCCTTACCGTTTCAGTTTTATTCTCATCAATTATGGTGGTTCTTTTGATTTGAATGATGAAATTAAATGTACTTAGTGATTAATTGTACTAATACGGTGGGATTTGGTTTCACGCCGCAACAAGTGGAATAAGGGTGGATTGTTTCGGTGAAATAAGGGTAAATTATGATACTAATATTGTTATATGGTGGAATTGGGTTGCGTGTCGCAATATATATATATATATATATATATATGTCACGACCCATTTTCCCCCTCCGTAAGACGTCTTGACGGCACCTAGTCGCTACGACTAAGTAAGCCTATTAACAGTGAAATAATAGTAATTAAGCAATAATTAAACAACTAAGCTTCAAAAGATACTATTAAATGGTAGACTGCCGCTCGGCATATACAAGTAAAACCAGTACTCGACTTTACATAATACTTACCAAAACCCGGAATCACGAGTCACAAGCACTAAGAGAAACTATCTAACCGTCTACTATACATAGAGTCTAAAGAAAATAAAGGAGGGAAAACAGAATAAATGATAGAGGGGGACTCCGAGGATCTGCGGGCGTGTGCAGATATACCTTGAAGTCTCCGGTGGCTGCTGCTACTGCACTAATAATGAGGCAGACGAGAGGTACCTAGATCTGCACATGAAAACATGTGCAAGAAGGGCGTGAGTACACCACAATGGTACCCAGTAAGTGCCAAGCCTAACCT
>ML274109.1:0-19100 GCA_005239495.1 Nicotiana undulata | reverse complement strand
CCGGCCTAACCTGCTCGGAATGACTTCAAACTTTGCAGATAAGTTATAAATGACACCGCGGAACTATTTCCGGTCTCGGAATCTCACTCGGACCTCGGGAACATCACATCACTTTCCAAGCGACATTTCAAATTCTTTAAAACCTCAAAACCTCGTTTTGATCCGAAACCACTCAATTCACGCCCGTTTTTCACCAAATTTTACAAATAAGACAAGTCATATATAATAAACCTGTTCCGGGCTCCGAAACCATAATACGGGCCCGGTAACGCAGTTTTCACATAATTATTCACTTTCATATTCCTTTATTATTTTCAGAAAACAATTTCTTTTAAAAGTTCATTTCTCGGGCTCGGGACCTCGGAATTCGGTTCCGAGCATATGCCAAGTCCCATATTTTCCTACGGACCCTCCGGGACCGTCAAATCACGGGTCCGGGTCCGTTTACCAGAAATGTTGACCAAAGTCAACTATATTCATTTATTAATTATCAAAACTCATTTTTATCAAATTTTTCACATAATAGCTTCCCGGCTACACGCTCGGGCTGCGCACGCATAACGAGGTGAGACTAACGGAGGCTCTTAGAGCCTCGGAACATAGATACAACTTAAATTACGTAAGATGACCTTTTGGGTCATCACAGCATCCTCTCTAGGCAAGCCAACATTAGAGACTCAATAAGAAAAAATCTCAAATCTTATAGCGATTAACAACAATTTAAACATAACAAATGAATAAGATAGTGGAAATTCCTGACAAATCCGAATATTTATACATAACTACCCATGTTCTGGTGTCACAACCCACGGACTTCTACGATTTAACTACAAATAACTGGCATAAAAGAAAATACAATTGTTTATGAATCAAAAGAAACAGTAAACTGAAACAGCTAAAAGGGGACGCCAGGGACTGCGGACGTCGGCTGATCTACCTTGCGTCTCCTTTGTAGTGAAGTCAGCAGCTAGTCTCAGGATCAACTCGGACCGAAACCAGAATCTGCACATGAAGTGCAGAGTGAAGTATCAATACAACCGACCCCATGTAATGGTAAGTGTCGAGCCTAACCTCGACAAAGTAGTGACGAGACTAGGATAAGACACCCACAAACAACTTGTGTAGTATAGTCATACATATAGCAATAACAATAATAAAAGAAATACGACAGGAAATACTGGGAAGGGGACATGCTGAGGGGATCTCCATATAAGGAATCAAAACAGTGATAAAAGCTGGAGCAATCAATATGCCTTAAACGAGTAAAGCAAGTAAAAATGGTAAGGAAATTGCACGGCATCACCCTTCGTGCTTTTACTCTGAACCTCACCATATGAAACAATAGAACAGAACGGCATCACCCTTCGTGTATTAACTCTCTCATAATATGACACGGCGTCACCCTTCGTGCATTATCACTCACAAAACACAGCACGACATCACCCTTCATACATTAACACTAGCTCACAAATATTTGCACGACATCACCTTTCGTGCTTTACACTCTCCCTCACCAATCACGAAACAATAACAACGGAGAGATAGAAATATCAAAAATCAGTATTACTTCAAAATTTAAAGCCACAATACCAACCTCAACTTTGATTCAATACTAAGTAATACCAAATTTCCGTAAATCATGATAAAATTTACTCAACCTAACGAATGGCTAAGCTAAGCATGAACAATACGATTAACGAATACCACAGTTACAAGAATAAGACTCACTCGCATGCTATGACTCGACAACAACACATAGGTGCTCATCACCTCACTTATACATTGTACTCAACAACCAAACACGTAGCAAATAATCAAATAATACTTAATCCAAAGCAAAAGTTAGACACAACATTTATCTCGCTCCAAAGGCCAAATTCAAAGCTCAACCACCACTTTTCCTCTAGATGCCACCTCCAAACCACCATATCTAGTCATAATTAACTTAATAACATTATTTATTGCTAAAACAATCAATTACAATACATAAATGTAGGTTTCCCAAACATCAAAAATCGACCAGGGGCCCGCTTGGTCAAAACTCGAGGTTTGGACCAAAACCCATTTACCCATTCACCTCCGAGCACGAATATATAATTCGTTTCGGAATCCGACCCCAAATTGAGGTCTAAATCCCCAATTTGCAACACACAAAAAAAAACCAATTCTTCCAAAATCCATAATTTCTACCATGAACACCCTAAATTTTAGGTTGAAATTTCGTGAAATGCAATAGGTAATGGAAGGAAGATGGTTTGGAATCACCTACCAACACTTTGGGAAAGAAATTGTATTTTGAAAATCGCCCCTAGGTCTTCTATCTTTTGAAAATTTAAATAAATGGCTTGAGTCGTGATATAAATGAACTCACTGCCCCAACGACTTTCGCACCTGTGATGCATAGGCCGCACCTGCGGATCCGCTTCTGCGGAAAAGTCTGGGCCGCATATGCGGACTGGGTTCTGCTTCTGCAGTCCCGCTTCTGCAAAGAAAGTCTCGCATCTGCAGAAACTTGGCTCCCATCCTTGGGTCGCACCTGCAGATCTTGGCTCGCACCTGCGACCAAAGGCTCGCAAGTGCGGGCACACCAAATCTGGTGCACCAGCAACCCTATTGAATTTTAAACTTAACTTGCTCATCGTCTGAATGGCACCCGAGCCATCGGGGCTCCAAACCAAACATGCACACAAGTCCTAAAACATCATACGCACCTTCTTGTGCGATCAAATCGCCAAAATAACACCTAAAACTACGAATTTAGCACCAAATTGAATAAAAAAATTAAGAAAGCTTCAAAACCTCTAATTTCACGACCAAATGTCTGAATCATGTCAGACCAACTCCATTCCTCACCAACTTTCACAGACAAGTACTAAATATCATAACGGACCTGTACCGGGATCCTAAACAAAAATACTGACTGATACCAACAAGATCAAACATTGACTAATTTCTTAAAACCATTAAAATTTCAGTCTTTTAGTTTTTAACAAAAGTTCATATCTCGAGTTAGGGACCTCGAAATCCGGTTCCAAGCATACATTCAGGTCCCATATTTTATTACGGATCCACCGAGACCTTCAAAACACGGGTCTGGGTCCGTTTACCCAAAACGTTGACCGAAGTCAACTAAAATAAATTGTCCTCCGACTTCTACCATGTTCACATCATCAAACAACCTCTGGAACCTTTCAATTAATTCCTCATCAACGTCAACCATAGGATTTGGAACTGTTGACACTGTGCGTTTCCTGGCACCGGGCTTAACAAAAGACCTGGAGAGACGCGGGATAGGCTTCGGAAGTGCCCACGCCTTCTGTTTCACCCTTTTAGCCCTTTTTACTTCTGCCGCTGTGGGTTTGAATCCAAGACCAAACGTACCCAAATTCTCAAGGAGGGACACTGGCTGTACGATACCCTGCAATGATGCACCCAAACCTTTACCTGGCACAAAGCTATTTTTCAACATTTCAGAGGGCACCGTGACGGATGCAGAGGCTATCCTCGGAGTTGGAACACACTTCCCTTCCAGAATCTTCTCGACCGGCACTGTTTCAGAAACTTGATAGACCCAAGGCCCTTTGTCATCTTCGGCCTCAGTAAACGGGGCATAGGCATCACTGTGAGCACACAAATTCTCCTCACCATGCACGACGATCTCCTGTCTGTCCCACTCGAACTTGACCATCTGGTGCAAAGAGGACGGGACTGCTTTGGCGGCGTGTATCCACGGCCGACCTAACAGTAAATTGTAAGAGACGGCCAAGTCCAATACCTGGAATTCCATGATGAACTCCACCGGTCCTATTGTCAGCTCAAGCAATTATATCACCAACCGAGTCTTTTCCTCCACCGTCAAAACCTCGGACGCATATGTTATTCTTATGAATCCTCTCATCCTCAACTTTTAACTTGTTCAGAGTAGAGAGAGGGCAAATATTTGCATTGGATCCATTGTCAACTAATACCCTGGTGACCACAGAATCTTCACATTTCACCGTAAGAGAGAGAGCTTTGTTGTGTTCAGTACCTTCCACGGGCAACTCGTCATCAGAGAAGGTAATCCTGTTTACTTCAAATATTTTGTTGGCGATCTTTTCCAAATGGTTTACTGAGATTTTGTCGGGGACATGAGCCTCGTTTAGAATTTTCATCAAGGCCCGACGATGCTCATCTGAATGGATCAACAATGATAGCACGGAAATCTGAGCGGGCGTCTTTCTCAGCTGCTCTACGATGGAGTAATCTTGTACCTTCATTTTTCTCAAAAACTCCTCCGCTTCTTCTTCACTGACTGCTTTCTTTACTAGGGCTGGGTTATCTCTGGATGTTTTATCTTTCCTTAACTCTTCCGGGGCAAAGCATCTCCCCGAACGAGTTACTCCATGTGCCTCATTAACTTTTTCTTTCACTTCCTTTCCCTTATAGGTCACTGTCACTCGTTCGTAGCTCCATGGGATAGCCTTGGTGTTGACTACCGGCAACTGGGTTACAGGCTTGATGATGATAGGGTCCGTACGGGCACCCTCCACAATTATGATGGGCTTACTCGCCAACCCTGGCACGACCACCTTTGACTTATCTTGCTTTGCTACAGCATTACTTGGGGATTTTTTCTCAATTACCACAGACGGCCCCCCATTTGTCGTGTTCAATTTTCTCATCGATCCTTCAACCGTTGGTTTTCTGACTGGCTTGACCTCACTAGACCGAATCATCATGACGGATTGTGAAGGCTTCTTGGGTTCCCCCTTATGCACTATCTCGATCATGTTTGTTTCATCATGGGTTGGCAATGGGTTCTGATTGATGTTGAGTGCCTCCGGGGTTTGGACTACAATTTGGTTTGTGTCGATGAGATCCTGGATGGCATTTTTCAGGTGCCAGCACTTCTCCGTATCATGTCCCGGAGTACCAGAACAATATGCACAGTTCACAGAGTAATCAAGATTCTTTGGAGGAGGGTTTGGCAGTTTCGACTCAATTGGCCTCAACACATCCAACTGTCTCAATCTTTGGAATAAACTGGTGTAAGATTCCCCCAACGGAGTGAAAGTTTTCTTTCGCTGAAACCTCTCATTTCTGAATACTGGTTTGGGCCGGAAACTTGGACCAACAGGGTTTCGGTAGGTTCGTTGGGGTGGGTAAGCATTTTGTGGAGCTGGGTAGGTGTTTTGTGGAGTTGGGGCATGCCATTGTGAATAGGAAGGAGGTTGAGTATATGACTGGGCGTGGTGGACAGAAATTTGAGGGTCTGGTGATGGGCAGTAATGTTGGGGTGGATTATATGGATTTTGGGGGTAGGCTTGGTGATGGGGTCGACGCTGGGTATAATGGGGTGATGGGCCCCTCGGTCCAAACCATGATCCTGAATCAACTGTTGCCACATCTTCTTTCTTCTTCTTTCCAATCACTCCCCCGGTACCATTCTGAATGGCTTGGGTGGTTGCTTTGATGGCTGAGTAGCTCATGATTTTGCTTGATTTAAGCCCTTCTTCCACCATGCCACCCATCTTTACTACCTCGTTGAAAGACTTTCCTATGGCCGATATCAGATGGCCAAAGTAAGTGGGCTCCAGTGCCTGCAGAAAGTACTCTACCATTTCGTTTTCCTCCATCGGGGGGTTAACTCTTGCCGCTTGTTCTCTCCAGCGAAAACCGTATTCTCTGAAACTTTAACTAGGCTTCTTCTCGATCTTAGTCAAAGACAAACGGTCTGGAACAATATCGATGTTGTATTGGAAATGACGAGCGAATGCTTGGTCCAAATCATCCCAAGTATACCATCTACTGTGATCCTGACGAGTGTACCACTCCAATGCCGCGCCACTCAGACTCTGGCTAAAGTATGCCATCAGTAGTTCATCTTTCCCACCGGCTCCTCTCATTTTACTGCAGAATCCCCTCAAATGGGCCACCGGGTCTCCATGCCCGTCATATAGGTCAAATTTAGGCAATTTGAATCCCACAGGCAGCTGAACATCAGGAAATAGACACAAATATTTGTAGGCTACGCTCACCTGGCCTCCCAATCTCTGCATGTTCCTGAACGATTGTTCCAGGCTTCTTACCTTCCTGAACATCTCCTCCTGCTCTAGGTTTTTAGGTGGTTTCTCAGTCTCGACAGGGATGTCGAAACGAGGGGTGGAGGAGTAATGGTCTGGGGCCTTGAAAGTAGGCTCCGGGGGATAGTATTGGTTATCTTGGGTATGGAATAATGGCTCACTAGAGGATCGATGGAGTGTAGCGGGCGGGGGTGCTACGAAAACAGGGGTGGCCGGTGGAGGGGGTATGGGATTGGTTTGGCTGAGGGTGCTTGTGTGGTTTGGGAAGTGGTGCCCTGATAATGGTGGTAATGGGGGAAGCCTGGTGGATATTGCGGACATTAGTCAATAGTGGGAGGTTCTTGGGGTTGGGCTAGTGGCTGGACGAAAGCAGGATTGGCGGGATATGATGGTGGTGGATGCCCCTTCATCCATGCTTGGTACATTTCTGCCATTTGGTGTTTCAACTTGTGTAACTCCTCTTTCAGATTAACATCATACTCCTCTCTCTCCCTTGACGGATCAATAACACTTGCATCCAGCTCTTTGCCAGCCATGATCAACTTATCTTTAGACCTGGTGTTGTACGGGTGGGTTGCTAGAATGCCAAACAAACTAACCACCTGCCTAAATTCACTAAGAACAACAAACTTGCCAGCGTTAAAAGATTTAATAGATAGGCAACCGCACATTTGGGATGTAATGCACCTAGACAGTTTAAGTTTCTAGTCATACATTTGAACGGCTGCATGCTTCATCCCGGCTTTTAGCTAACTATTCGCGTTTGCGCTTTCCAATTCTCTCTCTTTTTCCTTTAACTCCAGAACCTTTCCCAATCACTATTTTTGGTTGCCTCTTATTTTGCACTTGTTTTCCCTCTCTTGTTTTGCCATTATTTCTTTCCACTCGATTTTCTTAATTTTCATTCTCTCTCTCATTTTTCTTTCTTTTTCCTTTTTTTTATTTTTTATTTTATGGCTATGATCGAATCCTATGGGGATTGCCTACGTATCATGGCGCCGCATGAATCAGATCATTACGTAGTTCAGGAAGATGCAAAATAAAGTGAATGACCTAATTTTTACTTTTATTTTTTTTGAATTTTTATTTTTTTTTTATTTTTTAAACAAAGACTTAAAAAGAAGAAAGAAAATATTTTTGGATTCAAATTTTCCTTTTTTTTTAAGGAAATATTTTTGGATTTATAGACTTTAATTTTGAATTTATGAAAGAAATACTTTTAAAGGAAAAGAAAATATTTTTGAAACTTGAAATTTTTTTCAATTTTCGAAAGAAGAATGAAAATATTTTTGAATTTTGAATTTGGTTTTATTTTTATTTTTATTTTTTTTCAAACTTTTTGAAAGAAAGACTTTAAAGAAGAAAGAAAATATCCTTTTCTGGATTTTTTATATTTTTATATTTTTTGATTTTTGGAATTTTGTGGGAAAAAACTTCTAAAAACAGGTAGAAAATATATGTATTTTTTGGGATTTTTTTTTTCTTTTTTAAAAGTATGGGTCTCAAAGAAAGACTTTTCTAAAAGGTAAGTAAGGAAAATATTTTTGGATTTTTGAAAATTGGGAAAAAGACTTTTAAAAAAGCAGAAAATATTTTTCGGATTTTGATTTCATTTGTTTTCTTATTCTAACGAAAGACTCTTACAAATAAAATATATTTTGGTATAAAAAATTTCTTATTTGAAATTTGAAATTTTTCTAAAGAAAGATTTTCAAAGAACGGATTAAAAGAAAATGTTTTTGGATTTTTTTTTAAAAAAATAGGGGCCGGAACCGATGAGGTTTGCCGACGTATCTCATATCCGGTGAGAATCAGACCCGCGTAGTTCTGCCAGTTTGACGGAACCGGGGAAACAGGATATTAACTTATTTTGAAATTCATTTTCTATTTCTTTTTTCTTTTCTTTTTTTTCAAAATTTTGACAAAGTTTCGAGGTATTTTCCAAATATCAGGAATTTTCGAACCAGGGTGGTTTTTCTATTCTACCTCACTCTTTTTTCTTTTTTTTTTCTTTCCTTAGCCGGTCAACACACAAGCTGAGATAAATAATGTGCAGATAGCAGGTAGGAATGCATTAGGATGGTCCTTTTTGTTTCAGGTACACCTGTCCTAAACGGACCCAACCCCCGTGTTGAGTCCCCTAAGTCAAGAATACACGTGATGCAGATAATCGTTCCTACTAGGGATCCGGCATGAGGTTTTGTCATTCTAGGTTTAAACCTGGGGTTTTTTGTTCTAGACCTTGGCTACCCGAGCGGACAACTCGAGTCGGGGTGGGAGCGACGTACCGGTAGCACGAAAGGCTATCCGGCCTAGTGGCTAGTCCATCCCCGTATTTCTTACTTGGTATGACCTCTAACAGAAAGGCGGGCCACGCGAACGTGTGCACCAATTTTTAGAAGACTCATAAGGGAGGCGTAAGAAGGCAGTTTAAATACAGTTCAAATAAATATCAAAGCGGTAAAGAAATAACATTTAGCACATTGAGCACACAAAATACAGTAATATCACAATTGATAAAGCCAAGTAAAATCACTTTAAAAAGCTCGAATTCTTGAAACTCCTCCCCAGCAGAGNCCCCCCCCCCCCCGGTGAGGATAATAAGGGAGTTTTTCCAATTAAAGTGACGTAATCGAATTGGGATTATTTATTGATTCAGAGTCGCCACTTGAGATAATTTATGGTGTCCCAAGTCACCGGTATATTTTTAAATCCCAAATCGAGGAAGTTTTGACTCTGTTTATATTGTCTGCGAACCAGAAATCCGGGTAAGGAATTATGTTAACCCGGGAGAAGTTGTTAGGCACTCCCGAATTCCGTGGTTCTAGCACGGTCGCTTAGTGATTCATACTTGGCTTAAATTGTTAAACTACAACTTTTATACCTAACTGCATTTCTATATATATTTTTTTACCGCTTTTATTATTCTTTAGTATTTAAAGAATTGCCTTGAGACGAGTTACGTATGCGTAAAACCCGTAGAGTTTGAAATGTGTCTAAAATCATGTCACGCGGACAAGTACATAATTCTTGACATTGAACTCATTCAAGGATATATAAAGTTGCGTGAGCGCGTATTTTCGTTTGTTGTCAAAAAGATACCGGAATCATGTCATGCGGGCGTGTACACAATTCCGATAATTTTAAGAAGTTTGTCCCTAACATGTATCTACGAGTGTTCATCTTGATCTTTATTTGTGTTACGTAAACGTATACAAAATTTTCATAAAAGTATATTTAGTTACCAGAAGGGTTATTCAAAGTTACGTGAACGTATACTTTGATTAGTAAAATTTCAAGCATAGTATCTTAAATTTATTTGGCAATTGGTGCTTAAGTTATGTCACGCACACGTGTACATAATCACGATGATGGATCAATTCGCGCCTAAAGCATTTTCTATGAATACATTAATTAGTATTTGTGAGGGCCACAAGTGATTTAATGAAGATAACATGCCTCGCTCTATTCAAAAGAAATATATCTAATCAAAAATATAATGCTGTTCTTATACAACTATTAGGTGAAATAAAGGAAAGTTGATGTTCATGCTAGACCTTTAATATGTTACGTCTATTCTGTTTGAGCTTAAAGCCAAAACTATTTGAAAGAAAAATTGGGCCTAAGATCGAGCCCCAAGTGAGGCTAGGCGGATTGTCGCCTCTTCTTAGATGGGCCAACAGATCCAGGCCCACTGCGTTACTAAAAAAAATCGCTTAGGGAAAATATACATTGATGATAGTTGGGCTTGCGATTGAGCCCAAATGAAAGAACGGAGATAGCCGGGGCCGAACGAAACAGGCTATAGCCTAGGCGGCCCCATTTGGGCCAACTCCAAACTCAAAATGCTAGGCAATGAATAATTCAAATGCTAAGGCCTTAATGAAGCCTACCTGACCATAATCGACATACAGAAACATGATATGCAAGCCCCAAAAATCATAATACCCAAATAACCATGTTATAACTTTTAAATCATTGTTTCACCATTAATGTCGACAGCATACATCTGGAATTTTAAAACATGCTCACTAATCATACCAAGTTCACATGTACAACTGCCTTAAATATTGAGATTCTAAGCTATTTAAATTGAAAATACACAATAGTCAGATGACACCTTTTCAAAATCAGAGCTCTTAAAAGGAACTCGGATGCTTAGGACCAGATCCTAAAGAGAATTAAACTGGAGAAATCATGACATGAACCGATACTGAACTGAGAATCAACACTGAACCAAAACGATACTAACAAAGATGTTCATTATTTGACCTTGACCGATGCTACGGAAAGATTAAGTATGCTAAATACTCAACATGAGGACCTTTGAGACAAATCACAAACCATCATAATAAACTGAGATCCCAGGACAAGCTCAGAGATGAATTACAAAATAGTAAAGGAAAAGAGATGAGAGGAACCACATAACACACATAAAAAAAAACCGAAACTCGTAAAGATGCCAGATGGACTTAAATAAACATGTGAATGAAATTAAAAGAGGCAACATTTGTCAATTAGATCTTTACAGCATAACTACATATCTTAAACTTGAACTTTAACTGTCATTCATGGTCCAAGAAGTACCTGGATATCAGAACAAAGTAAAAAAAAGTGAGGATTTCAGCAAGAACAGCAGTAGGAGCACAGCAGCAAATCATAGCAACCACAGCTTCTTTAATCCATGGCCAAAACCAAAAAAAAAAAAAAACAGCCACCGAAAACCTTTCAAAAGTTCTTCTAAACCAAAGATCAGAAAACCAATTCGAGCCAGTTTTTAATGAAGGTAGTGCAGAAACTTTGTGTACTTTTCTAGGGGTTCAGCCTCTCTCTATTGAATGAAAGAAGGGTCTATATATAGCCCCTTTTGGGTGCCATGTACTGCAGAAACAGAATGGGAATTATTCCCTCACACGACATCTTTTTTTAAACTACCTGGACAGCTGGTTGTCCCTTATTGGCTCAGCATTTGTGCTCATCCAATGGGGACAGCTGCCCCAGGTTCTAGAACCTTCCTATATACCTCTTGACCTAAAACTTGATTCAAATCTTTCCCAGCCTCCCTTAAGTTTTTCCTTATACCACTGAACCCCCCAAACTTCCGATTGCCTATGAATTAGTACTAACAAACAAAATCCAAGACTGGCACAACTTAATTGATTGAAAGTACCAAACACTTAGGCGATTAACTCTTGAATTAACTCTAAACTTAAACAATTTTATCACTAAGAAAGATCAGAAATGACACAGCATTTAAACAATTGAAACCAATATTAACAATAATTGATGACTGAACCATCCCTGAGGTTCGAACCCTTTTGATCCAATTACACACTGCCATTAACAAGCAATCACACTACAATGAAAGATAAAACATGCTTGTTCCCAAACGAACTTGCCTAGGCATGAACTAACCCAATCCGGATAAATCCTAGCCAAAACTGAAAATCTGATGACATTAAATAGAAAAACCATGAACTAATCCTAGAATAACTGACTAACATTAATGATTAATCACAGAGAAAAGAAAACAAAAACCTAACAGCCTAAAATTACGACTAACTACGACTTTTTATTTTCCGGTCAAAAGAAACAGAAAAAGTAGGAGGAATCAAAGATGTAAAGAAGAAGCTAAAGAAAGGCAGGAGGATGAGAAAATAGAAAAAGTGAAGAAGAACAAGTACCTACTGCAATGAACGACCAGTGGCTCCGGCTGGACCCGTCGTTTTTCCGATTTAAATCCAAAAATAGGTGTCAGGTGACTGTTCCCATTGAGAACAGACAAGTGACACCCATTTCTGGCTCAAATCGTCTTGGAAGCTCATGCATGCCCACCCGGATTTGAAATTGGTGAAGTTTGAGAGGGATTCGAGGGGACTGATTCAAGGATCTGGGAAGAAAAAAGAAGCGGGGAGTGTTTGGTGTAATTTGGGTGAATTAGGATTTTGGGGTCCGATTTTAGATCTAAGATTGGAGAGGATTGAGAGGTATTCGAGGGAAAGTACTTTGGGATTTATAAAAAGGGAGGCGAGAAGATCATGTGGTGTTAATTTGAAGGGTATCAGAGTGCCGGAACCGCCGTGAGGCGATTTCCGGCGGGTAGAAGGCGGTGGGGACGATGAGGGTTTTTAGGGCGGCGGCTAGGGTTTCCAATCTCTGAACTTGAGAGACGAGGAATGAGGGGGGAGTGGGATGGGGGGTGCTTGGGTTCGGACAGTTAAGTACACAAGGTGACCCGAGTTCTGGGCCGTTGGATCATCGAAATCCAACGGCTGAGATGATGCAACTCAAAAACGGGGTCGTTTGGTTGATTGGGGAGGCTGGATCGGGTAGCCCGATTTTGGGCTTGGGTTGGAATGGATCAAAGGGGTTTGGGCCCTAATGAAAACAACCTTTTTCTAATTCTTTTTCTCCTCTTTTTTTTAATTGTTTTTCTTTTCCTTTTTAATTAATTAAAAGCCTAAATTAAATTAATTTGCAAAATTAAGCTAATTATCTACTATAAAAAATTTACAAAAATTAATTACTCCTATATATCAAAGAGGCAATTACTAATCAAAATGCAAAAGTAAGCCAATTTTTTTTTTTTGATTTTCATTTGGATAAAACAACTAGTTCACTAATTAATCCTTTCAATGTAAAATGAAACCTATGTGCAATACATTTTTTATTTTGGCTTTTTCATGATTTTAACAAAATAAGCACGCACAAAAAATGTAAACAATTAACATGAAATCCTAAAAATTCCAAATAATTGGGAAAATTTATTTTTCTTTAATTTGTAGGAGTATTTCGTATAGGGAAAAAATCACGTGCTCACAGCGAAGGCAGATGATCTCACGAATATAAATCTTTGCCAACCGCTCCGAAGAATAGGTAACTACCATAGGAACGAAGGGTGTTGACTTAGTCAGCCTATCCATAATGACTCAAACATCGTCGAACTTCCTCTGAGTCCGTGGGAGTCCAACAACAAAGTCCATAGTGATCTGCTCCCACTTCCACTCAGGAATCTCCATCTGCTGAAACAAACTGTAGGGTCTCTGTCACGACCCAATTCCGGAGTCGTGATGGCGCATGTTGTGGAACCAGGCAAGCCACCCATTTTATCTAAGCTAACTGCAATTACCAGTAAAATATCATTTTTAACAAGTCTGCGGATAATAATAATAATAATAATAATAATAATAATAATAATAATAATAATAATAATAATAATAATAATAATAATAATAATAATAAATCTGAAGTTTGAAACAATATCTGAAACCAAAATTTAAGTTCTACAACCCCGGATCTAGTGTCACTCAGTCACGAGCTACTACAGCATCAGAATGTCAAGATACGGGAATAGACAACCTAGTCTGTAAAAGTAAAGTGCAACATGAAGATGAAGAGGAGGCTGCGATCGCCAGCTGCTACCTCGAAGACTCCAAAAGAAACTCTAACAGCAAATCCGCAACCACTACCGGGTCCCGATGAACCTGGATCTGCACACAAGGTGTGCAAGGGGTAACGTGAGTACACCAACTAAGAAGTAACGAACCCAAATTATGGGATGAGATGTAGTAACGGACTAAACCTCAATAATTGTAATCATTAGCGTACAAAACTTTAAACATGTTCACAGTTTATCAGAAAATAACAACAGAATATGCCAGGTATATCTCAATATGCTCTACATGCCATTATATCAACAGTGTGGAAATGCACATAGTGCTCACAACTCTCCCACAGAAGTCCACTCAGTACTATATATGGCTCTCAGGCCCACGGAAGATCCATCCCGGAATATGCATAAACACCAATGACCGTAGTCACTCAATACTGAGGAAAAAGTCCAATCCATCCCCACGGAGAAGATCCATCTCCGGAATACAACACTCGAACAAGATCCATGTCCAGGGACGATCCATCATTCACATATATCAACTTCGAACAAGATCCATGTCCAGGGACGATCCATCCCTCACATATATCAACTTCGGACAAGATCCATGTCCAGGGAAGATCCATCCCTCACATATAACAACTTCGGACAAGATCCATGTCTAGGGAAGATCCATCCCTCAATATCAATGCGCTCACTGGGGGTGTAAAGAACCGGAGGGGCTCCTATAAGCCAAGGCGCTATATCAAACCAACGAAGGCATGATTACAGTATCGCTCTGGTGTGCAGTCCGATCTCATAACAGTCTCAATAACAGGCCCTATGCCTCACTTAGTCATTACTTTTCCAGTCTCACTCATATGGCTCACAGATGTATAAATCAGCCCAAACAATGATAAATACGCATATAATTAACAATTTCTGAGACTGGGGGATGAAATGATATGCTATAACAGGACTGAGTATATGAAATCAAATAATCACAAGAGGAGACAGTAATAGACTGCCACTCGGGTCTCAGCATGTTCGGCGTGAAGCCTTTGCATTTATACTTAACATGATTTCTAACAGGTTCACGTTTACCACATAATAGAAGTGCGGACATCAATCTGTAATAGCTACTAGACGGTGCCATGGTATGAGCTTGGCCACGAATCACTCGGTGCACGCCCGCACACCCGTCACTTGGCATGTGCGTCACCTTCATTATAGTCATATATCATATAGTTCAAGGTTTCGAACCCTCAGAACCAAGTTTGGAAACGTTACTTACCTCAAAATCGGCTAAAATACTACTCCGCAGTGCCCTTGCCTCTAATTTCGACCTCCGAGTCCTCCAAATCTACCAAAAATCAGATACCATCATAATATGCCAAGGAATGAAACCCAATCAAAATTTATCAAAAGTACTCAAAAATCCCGAAATCGACCAAACCCGACCCCCGGGCCCACATCTCGAAACTCGATAAAATTTACACCAAAACTATTCTCATCCTCTCACGAGTCTATACATATCAAGAACACTAAAATCGGAGTCCCAATGACCCCTCAAATCACCATTAGAAGGTATCTTAATCTCAAGCCTTAATTGTCCCTTTTTCCTACTGATTTCCCCCAATTTAACACCACTAATAAGGTCTTAATCACATACAATCGAGTTATAAGTCCAAAAACCTTACCTCAGTGAAGAACAATTGTTTTCCTCTTCAAAAACCCTCAAAAAGCTCGGAACCCGCAATAACAATGGTGAAAAGAAGACTAAAAATCGCTAAGTCCTCTTTTTATACTGTCTGCCCAGGCTTTTCGCACCTGCGGCACATTTCCTCACACCTGCGGTCCGCACCTGCGACTTTCATTAAACAAACCAAATCTCGCACTTGCGGCCCGCAGATGCGGCCAAATTTCCGCTTTTGCGGTTCTTCCTCCAAGCCTCAGGAACCCGCACCTGCGACCTCTTGGCCGCTCCTGCGGCTCGCACCTGCGGTCAAACATCCGCAGGTGCAGAAATCACAGTAGCAAAAACAGCGGCAGCTGTTGCTGCATTTTTTAACTCCAAAACTTTCCGTTAACCATCCGAAATCGATCTCGAGCCCCTCGGGATCCTAACCAAGCATACCAACACATCATATATGATCATTCAAACTTAGTCTCACTCTCGGAGCACCCAAAATAACATCAAAACACCAAAATCACATCAATTCAAGCCTATGAGCTTTGAAATTCCTAAATTCCACCAACAACGCGGAAGCCATCCAAAACACCTCCGATTGACCTGAAATTTTGCACGCATATCCAAAATGACATTATGAACATGTTCCAACTGTCGGAATTCCATTCCGACCCCAATAGCCTATTTTCCACTGCCGACTGGAAATCGCCAAAAACTAACTTTTGCCAATTCAAGCTTAATTCTACACCAGACATCACAAAAATATTCCGAACACACTCCTAAGTCCCAAATCACCTAACGAAGCTATTCGAGCCATAAAATACGCATTCCGAGGTCGTTTACCAATAAGTCAACTCCCAATTGACTTTTCCAACAATAAAACTATTTTTAGAGACTAAGTGTCTCAATTCTCAGTACAACCATTCTGATCTCGATCCAACCGACTCTAATACATCATAAATAACTAAACAATGCATAACAAGGCAGAAACAGGAATAATGGTGCAATTCTACGGAACGACCGACAGGGTCGTTACATTCTCCCCCACTTAAAAATACGTTCGTCCGCGAACGTGCCTAGAGTTGTTCCAAACACCACCAAAATTGTTGTGTAACCTACCATCCACATATTCGGAGGTGATTCGACGTCACCCTACCCCATATAGGTCCGATATCACCACACAGATAAAATTTTGAAATCCAATCTTGACCCATAAACCTTAGAACTAAATTTCCACTTCTGAATCTATTTACAAGATCAAAATTCCACGACTACGAACTGACCAAGTCTAAACACGTTGTATAAAGCCATATCCGTAACCCAAGATGTAATCACATAATATACTGCATGACTCAAACACCCATAGCGATAACTCCTAATCACAATAGCTGCCCAGAACAACCCAATACCGGTAAATAACCTCTTATCAAGCAAAGCCTCATTTTAACACTCTCATATGGTGCCGCTGATGAAAGAACACGTAGAAACCAGCAATCATTCGTCCGATCAGTATCAATATCATCTAGAGCCATAACTTGTGCAGCTCGTGCACTCAATAACAACATCCCAAGAGTTCAATTCATAAAATAGAAGATTCACACGACAGTACTATCCTGCTATTAACAATTACCATCACAGCATCATGCTAAAATCCCGGCACACACCGTAAAATCAGAACACACGAATCTGACACCAAGGAGCATACCTCTACATAACTCGGCTACAATGCGTGATCCCATCCAAACGCTGGTTCACATGAAATACTTCAAGCCACCTTGCTCGAAATCAATAACCATGCGAAATTCAACATCAAGTACTCAAAGTGCATTGTCAAAACCACGGGGAAATCTGACGATACCATGCCACCCGAACCAGAAATATCATAACCAATACGTCTTAATCCTGCAACAATCAATTAATTACCTTACTCAAATCTCGCTATCAAGCCCAGATAAAACAGCACCATATGCACATATAACCAACAATCACATCTCCTCGAACACCGAAAGGTAACTCATAGATCACTCCAAAACATGAATAAGCTCAATGACAATCGAATGGTACATCCCTCAACAATAGCAATTCGGAGTAAACAATTCCGCCTCAGTGTAGGACACACACCCATACTGGCCTACCAATAATTCTAAATCAACTCTGGTCATCCACATCAGGTAGATAACTCTCCAACGGTTCATAATGACTGAATCATGACATATACTAATACATGACTAGCTTTGCTCTAATCCTCATAGTTCACAACCACCAAATAATTTGTTTATTAGAACTCTTAGTCTCAAAGTCCATGAAGCGCACAAATTTACCATATCTTATCCCAACTCCACCACTCGAATATATAACATGTATCTAATACTCAATCATTCCACGGGGATAATCTTATAATTCTTCTGTGCCACGAAGCAAACTTGAATATCAGCAGTCGATCCAACAAAAGAGTGTCGCAACACCAATGAAGCACCATTAACTCAAACACATTTCCCTTTTTGAATGTATACCTTCATCAAGTCACCCAATAGTGGTATCATTTACCTAGTCATCTTAAACTGTCAGTGCTGACCTTCCTTCCAGAACTGAACCGTGACCTCACATGTGCCAATCTCCACTATACACAAAATACTGCATACGTCATGTAATCCTATGATAAATATGAGAACCTTATGCTCCCTTCCGAGCCACAAACAACTACGTACCCAACTAGCCAAGAACTTTCCATATCCCCTTTAGAAGAAAAATCACTATACATCACATGGCCCTCACGCCATTAGAAATATGCATCTCTAATCATGGTAGAAACCATCAAGAACTCTCTTAATCACATTTGTACAACAACAACCGACAAGACCGAATCCTTCTAACTCAACCAAGCTACGCATGCCACCAAATCCCAAGAGAACTGCCAAGAAACACCTGTAACAACTCATTACTTCGTAACACCCACCGAACTAATCATGTCCCTTATCATGTCGATCCGACCTACTACCAAGCTATACTATTTATTCAAGTATCTTCTGACTTACCTTCTACTTGATACTTCCTCTTGCCATAATACCGCAATTCTCAATCTAGACTCACCGCACGAAACCCGAGTATAAAATATACCGTCTAATACTCATAAGCCGCTGAATACTCTCTCATATATCCCTAAAATCACCACATTAGAAATACTTACCCTGAAGAGACTTCCCACGAATTTAAAGTCATTACCTTCCCTTCCTTCATTTCTCAGGAGCTCGTGCATCCGCAGCACGCTATGGTAGGGGTTTTGTGAGTCGCCCAGTACATTCAGCTCTTCCAGCAGCCAGTGGTATTCTAGCACCTCCTAGATCTCGGGAGCCTTATTATGCACCACCAGTATCTCAGGCGCCTCCTGCTCGAGGTGTTATCACCGGCTAGTCCAGCATGCCAATTCAGAGTCAGCAGCCACGCCCTCAGAGGGGTTGTTTTGGATGTGGTGACCCTCGTCATGTAATCAAGGATTGACCTAGAGTTAGGAGGGGTGTACCACCAGAGACTTATCAAGTACCACGTCTGCCACCAGGTCCCCCAGCCATACTTCCAGCCCCAGTTGCTGCCCCACCATCTCAGGCAGCTCGAGGTGGAGGTCGGGGAGGATGAGGTCGTCCTAGAGAGGGAGGTCAGGCCAGATACTATGCCCTTCTAGCTCGATCCGAGGGTTAGACTCGGTTATCACAGGTATTGTTCCCGTTTGTCATAGGGATGCATCGGTATTATTTGACTCAGGTTCCACCTATTCATATGTATCATCTTATTTCGCCTCTCATTTGGGGATATCTCGGGATTCTTTGAGTACCCCCGTATATGTTTCTACTCTTGTGGAGATTCTCTTGTTGTGGACCGCATATATCGGTCGTTTTTTATTTCTATCAGTGGTTTCGAGACCAGGGCTGATTTATTATTACTCAGTATGGTAGATTTTGATGTTATTTTGGGCATGGAC
>ML274108.1:4727-15589 GCA_005239495.1 Nicotiana undulata | reverse complement strand
CCAAGTAAAGACAATCTCATAATATGCTAAACATGGAAGAAATACTGCAACTTCTATCAAAATAGGCTCACGAGCATGCTTGACACACATCGCATAGGTAATCGTCACCTCACCTATGCAATGAACATGATAATCACTTAGCATATAGCAATTAATACCTATTCCCTCACCAAAGTTAGGCAAGACACTTACCTCGGTCCAAAGTATAGCAATCAACCCTCTACGACTGCTTTTCTTTTATAATTCGACTCCAAAACAACGTTATCTATGCATAATTAATTCAATAATATCAATAAAGACTAAATAATGTAATTCCATAGCCTAAATACACAATTCCTACCATTCTTTCAAAATTACCAAAATTTGACCCCGGGCCCACGTGGTCTAAACTAGAGGTTTGGACTAAAACCCGTTAACCCATTACCCCACGAGTTAAAATATATGATTTGTTTCAAGATTCGACCCCAAATTGAGGTTGAATCACCCAATTTTCCCAAAAAACCTAATTCTACCCAAAACCCCTAATTTCTACTTGATTTTATATTTTTTGACCTAGTTTTCTAGTGATTAATGATGGAAAGTGGAAGAAAATGGAGATATATGTACATACCTATGGAGCTGTGGAGGGAGGAAAGCTTGAATTTCGTCTATGGGGGTTTGGGGAAGAAGGAAGGAGTGAAAGATGGGAGAAATCCCGAAATGATTCTGTTTTGGGACTTACAAATCGACTGGGCAAAATTACTCTCCGCGTTCGCGGGCCCCAGGCCGCGTTCGCGGAGGTTTAGAAATAATGGCCTATGCGTTCGCGGTTGAGGGGCCGCGTTCGCATAGGGTAAGTGACCCCCAGCCTTCCCCTGGACACTAACCCTGTGCGTTCGCGCTCTATGGGATGCGTTCACATAGGGTCCTAACCCCGAGCCTCCGCGTTCGCACATTGGAGGGTGCGTTCGCATAGCCTAGTTACCCCTAACCTCCGCGTTCGCACCACACTGAGTGCGTTCGCATAGCACATATTACCCAGCTCCCCCAGACCCCACTTTTACTCTATGCGTTCGCATCCCCCTGGGTGCGTTCGCATAGAGTCAATACCTGGACACCAGCTATTAATCAAGACACCAGATTTTTCCTATCTTTTACACCCCGTTAGCTACCCGAAACTCACCCGAGCCCTCGGGTCTCAAAACCAAAAACACACGCAACTCCCAAAACATCCTACAGACTTACTCCAGCTTTTAAATCACCAAAATATCACCGAAAACAAGGAATCAAACCTTAAAACTCATAGAATTTTCCCAAACTTCATAAACTTCCAAATTTCCCAATTTTAATCTGAATCACGTCATTTCAAGTCCGTTTTACACCAAATTTCACAGATAATTCACATAACGTATAATAAACATGTTTCGGGCTTCAAAAAAATAATACGGGCCCGGTAACACGATTTTCACATAATAATTCATTTTCAAAATCCTTTATTATTTTTAGAAAACAATTTTCTTTAAAAATTCATCTCTCGGGCTTGAGACCTCGGAATTTGATTCCGGGCATACGCCCAAGTCCCATATTTTCCTACGGACCCTCCGGGACCGTCACACACGGGTCCGGATCTGTTTACCAAAAATGTTGACCAAAGTCAACTTTATTCAATTATTAAATTAAAAAATCCCATTTTTATCAAATTTTCACATGTAAGCTTCCTGGCTACCTGCCCGGGATGCGCATGCATATCGAGGTGGGATTAGCGGAGGCTTTTGAGGCCTCGGAATACAGAGTTAGCTGGAATTACCTAGGATGACCTTTTGGGTCATCACATTTGGATTTTCAATCAAACCAATACTTCATAGGTTCATCAACCAAGATTTCCAACAATAACGGCCTCCAAGTAGAGACAAGTTCATAATATAACGAACATGGAAGTAATAAATGGATTTTTATCAAAATTAGACTCACGGGCATGCTTGACACACAATGCATAGGTACTCGTCACCATACCTATGCNGCAATCAACCCTCTAAGACCGCCTTTCCTTTATAATCCGACTCCGAAACAACGATATCTAGGCATAATTAATTCAATAATATCAATAAAGACTCAATAACACAGTCCCATAGCCTAGATATGCAATTCCTAGCATTCTTCCAAAAATACAAAATTCGACCCCGGGCCCGCTTGGTCCAAACACGAGGCTTGGACCAAAACACGATCACCCATACCCCCACGAGTTAGAATATATAATTTGTTTTGAAATCTGACCCCAAATTGGGGTTGAATTACCCAAAATCCCCAACACCCTAACTCTACCCAAAACCCCTAATTTCTACTTTGATTTCATGTTTTTAGGCCTAGATTCTAGTAATAGATGATGAAATTAGAAGGAAAATGGAGTTATAATTGATTAGCTATGAGGATATGGTGATGGAGCTCTTCAAAAATGGCCAAGGGAGGAGTGGGGAAGAAGAAGAGGGTGAAAAATAAGAAAAATCCCGTAATGGGTCTGTTTTGGACTTAAGAAAATCACTGGACGAAATTGCACTCTGCGATCGCAGAAGGAAGGGCGCGATCGCAGAAGAGAAGCTAACAACCCTATGTGATCGAAGAAGGGGACATACGATCGCAGACCTAGCGGACTTGACCTTCTGCGATCGCAGACTAGCTACGCGACCGCAGAGCAACTACCCCAGCCCCCACTCCAGACCGCATACACACTATGTGATCGCATAGTGCCACAGAACCTCCCCCAACTTACTACACTATGCGATCGCATAGTGTTAAACACAAGACACCAGAATTTCACTCCAACACCAGATTGTTACACTTTAACTCACCCCGTTAGGTACCCGAAACTAACCCGAGCCCTCGGGTCTCAAAACCAAAAACACACACGACTTCCAAAATATCCTACGGACTTATTCAAGCTTTTAAATCACCGAAATATCATCAACAACAAGGGATTAAACCTCAAAACTCACAGAATTTCCTTAAAACTTCATAAGGCTTAATTATTCCGATTTTTATCCGAAACCCATCATTTCAAGTCTGTTTTACAACAAATTTCACAGATAACTCACATAACATATAATAAACCTGTTCGGGGCTCCGGAACCATAATACGGGCCCGGTAACACGGTTTTCACGTAATAATGCATTTTCAAAAACCATTATTATTTTCAGAAAATATTTTTCTTTAAAAATTCATTTCTCGAACTTAGGACCTCGGAATTTGATTTCGGGCATACGCCCAAGTTCCATATTTTTCCTACGGACCCTCCGGGACCGTCAAATCACGGGTCCTGGTCCGTTTACCAAAAATGTTGACCAAAGTCAACTTTATTTAATTAATTATTCCATGAATTTCCATTTTTATCAAATTTACACATAGAAGCTTCCCGGCTACATGCCCGGGCTATGCACGCATATCGAGGTGATATTAACGGAGGCTTTCAAAGCCTCAAAACACAAATTTAGCTGAATTTATTTAGGATGACCTTTGGGTCATCACAAACTCCACCTCTAAAACAAACGTTCGTCCTCTAACGGACATAGAAAAGTACCTGAGTCTTAGAAAAGATGGGGATAACGACTCCTCATATCGGACTCGGACTCCCAAGTAGCTGCCTCAACAGGCTGACCCCTCCACTGAACACGAACCGAAGGATAACTCTTCGACCTCAACTGGCGAACCTGCCTATCTAATATAGCTATCGGCTCCTCCTCATAAGTCAGATCCTTGTCCAACTGGACACCGCTGAAGTCAAGAACATGAGATGGATCTGCAATATACCTCCGGAGCATAGATACGTGAAACGCTGTATGTACGGCTGATAAATGCGGTTTCAAGGAAAGTCTGTAGGCCACCTCTCCTACCTTGTCTAATATCTCAAATGGACCAATATACCTAGGGCTCAAATTTCCCTTCTTTCTGAATATCATCACGTCCTCCATAGGCGACACTCGAAGGAACACCTGGTCTCCTATCATGAAAGCCAAATCTCGAACTCTACGATCTGCATAACTCTTTTGCCTGGACTGAGCTGTACGAAGCCTATCTTGAATAATCTTCACCTTATCCAAGGCATCCTGGACTAAATCAGAACCCAATAATCTAGCCTCTCCGGGCTCAAAGCATCCGACTGGAGACCGACACCGCCTACCATACAACGCTTCATACAAAGCCATCTGAATGCTCGACTGATAACTGTTGTTGTAGGCGAACTCTGTTAAAGGAAAGAACTGATCCCATGATACACCAAAATCAATAACACAAGCTCGCAACATATCCTCCAAAATCTGAATAGTACGCTCGGACTGTCCGTCCGTCTTAGGATGAAATGCTATGCTCAACTCAATCTGTGTGCCCAACTCTCGCTGAAATACTCTCCAGAAATGGGAGGTGAACTGAGTACCTCGGTCTGATATAATCGATAGGGGAACACCATGCAATATGACAATATCTCTCATATAGATCTTTGCCAACTTCTCTGCTGAATACGAAACCGACACATGAATGAAGTGTGCTGACTTTGTTAGCCTATCCACAACAACCCACACTGAATCCACCATCCTCTAAGTCCGTGGAAGCCCAACTACAAAATCCATCGTGATACGCTCCCACTTCCACTCGGGAAGCTGAATCTACTGCATCAATCCACCGGGTCTCTGGTGCTCAAACTCAACCTGCTTAAATTCAAGAACCGAGCTACATAAGCCAATATATCCTTCTTCATTCTACGCCACCAATAATGCTGCTGCAAGTCCTGGTACATCTTCGCGGCGCCCGGATGAATTGAATATAGGGAACTATGGGCCTCCTGCAATATCAACTCACGAATGTCATCAACATAGGGTACACAAATACGACCCTGCAATCTCAAAACTCCCTCAGCATCGACTGTGACCTGCTTGGCATGTTCGTGTCGAACAGCATCTCTAAGAGCACAAAAATGACTATCATCATACTGCCTTGCGCGAATACGATCATACAACGAAGAACGAGCGACGGTATGGGCCAAAACACTGCCACCCTCAGAAACCTCCAACCTAACAAATAGATTGGCTAACGTTTGACCATCCAAAGCCAAAGGTCGCTCTCCAACTGATAAATAGGCCAAGCTACCCATACTGACTGACTTCTGGCTCAAAGCATCGTCCACTACATTGGCCTTTCCCGGGTGATAGAGAATAGTAATATCATAATCCTTCAGCAACTCGAACCACCTCCTCTGCCTCATATTCAACTCCTTTTGCTTAAACAAGTATTGCAAACTCTTGTGATCAGTGAATACCTCACACGGTACCCCATGCAAATAGTGCCTCCAAATCTTCAAGGCATGAACAATAGCTGCAAGCTCCAAATCATGGACTGGATAGTTCTTCTCGTGGATCTTCAACTGACGAGATGCGTAGGCTATAACCTTTCCCTCCTGCATCAATACCGCACCAAGTCCAACCCGTGAAGCATCACAATACACGGTATACGAACATGAACCTGTGGGCAATACCAACACTGGTGCTATGGTGAATGATGTCTTGAGCCTCTGAAAGATCGCTTCACACTCCTCGGACCATCTAAACTGAACACTCTTCTGAGTCAACTTGGTCATAAGGGCTGCTATAGATGAAAACCCCTCCACGAACCGGCAATAATAGCCTGTGAGAACCAAGAAACTCCGAATCTCTATAGCTGAAGTGGGTCTAGGCCACTCTCTAACTGCTGAAACTTTCTTCGGACCCACCTGAATGCCCTCTGCCGATACCACGTGGCCCAATAATGCCAGAGAACTCAACCAGAACTCACACTTAGAAAACCTGGCATACAACTGTCTATCCCTCAGAAATTGGAGGACGATCCTAAGGTGTTGATCATGATCCTCTCGGCGGCGAGAGTATATCAAAATATCATCAATGAAAACAATAACGAACGAGTCCAAATAAAGCCTGAATACCCGATTCATCAACTCCATGTAAGCAGCAGAGGGGCATTAGTCAACCCAAACGACATGACTAAAAACTCATAATGCCCATAACGAGTGCGAAAAGCCGTCTTGGGCACATCAGACGCCCTGATCCTCAATTGATGATAACCAGATCTCAAGTCTATCTTAGAGAACACTGTAGCACCCTGAAGCTGATCAAATAAGTTATCAATCCTCGGCAAAGGATACTTGTTCTTAATAGTAACCTTATTAAACTGCTGGTAGACAATACACATCCTCATTGAGCCATCTTTCTTCATCACGAAAAATATTGGAGCACCCCAAGGAGAAACATTAGGCCTAATGAAGCCTTTATCCAACAAATCCTGTAATTGTTCCTTTAATTCCTTCAACTTTGGCGGAGCCATACGATACGAGGGAATAGAGATGGGCTGAGTGCCCTCAGCTAACTCAATACAAAAATCATATCCCTGTCGGGTAGCATACCCGGCAGGTCAGCAAGGAATACCTCTGGAAACTCACGAACCACAGGCATAGACTCCATAAAAGGAACCTCAGCACTCGAATCACGAACATAGGCCAAATAGGCCAAACAACCCTTCTCGACCATGCGCCGAGCCTTCATATAAGAAATAACCCTACCAGAAGAATGACTAGGAGTCCCTCTCCACTCTAAACGAGGTACTCCTAGAAAGGCTAAGGTCAATGTCTTGGCATGACAGTCCAGAATAGCATAATAGGGGGATAACCAGTCCATCCCTAATATAACATCAAAGTCAACCATATCAAGAAGCAAAAGATTAACCTGAGTCTCCAGTCCACCGATAACTACTACACAAGCACGGTAGACTCGATCTACCACTATAGAATCACCCACCGGCGTAGATACATGTACATAAGTACTCAAGGAATCACGGGGCATACTCAAATAAGGGGCAAAATATGAAGACACATAGGAGAATGTAGAACCCGGATCAATAACACCGAAGCCTCTCGGCTGCAAACTGAAACTGTACCTGTAATAACTGCATCAGAAGCCTCAGCATCAGGATGAGCAGGAAAAGCGTAACACCGGGGCTGAGCCCCTCTAATCTGAACATCCCTGGGTCTACCTGCTGCAACCTGGCCTCTACCCCTCGTGGCTTGTGCTCCACCTCTATGAACCTGACCACCACCTCTGGCACCTCGACAACCACCCCTAGCTGGCTAAGCGGGTAAGGGTGCACCTGCTGCGGGAACCAAGGCACGGGAACCCTTATGCTGGGGTCCACTCGAAGCTTGGGGGCAATATCTGGCAATGTGAATCGGGTTACCACAACTATAACAAGATCTCTGCTGTTGTGACTGATAACTCGGGAACTGGCCCTGACGACCCTGATAATCACCCTGGTAACTCTGAAGTGGCTATGCACTGATAGATGCTGGTGGTGCACTAACAGGAGCCGGCGGTGCACGAGCAGATACCTGAAGTGCTGACTGAAAAAGTCGGGGTGGATGACCCCTGCTGAAAGAATCCCTGCCTCTAGATGAGGCTCCAATGAATCTACCAAAATGACGGGGTCTCTTGTCATCCCCCTGACCACGTCCCTGTGACAAAATCATCCCAATCCTCCTGACTACATTGGCCGCATCCTGGAATGAAATATCAGTACCCGACTCCCTAGCCATCTGGAGTCGTATAGGCTGGGCCAATCCCTCAATGAACCTCTGAACTCTCTCCTGATCAGTAGGGATTAACATCAATGCATGCTTGGCCAGAGCGATGAACCTAGTCTCGTACTGAGTAACAGACATAGATCCCTGCTGGAGGCGCTCAAACTGCCTCCTAAGATCCTCTCGCTAAGTAATGGGAAAGAACTTCCCCACAAATACCTCCGTGAACTGAGCCCAATTAAAAGGTGCAGACCTAGGTGGTCTGGCTAAGCAGTAGTCCCTCCACCAAGTCTTGGCTGCGCCAGATAGTCAAAAAGTAGCAAAGTCAACTCCATTGGACGCCACTATTGTCACGGCCCGAAATCCCACCTTTCAGGTCGTGACTGCGTCCAACGTTGAACCCGCTAGACAAGCCAACGTAACACAACATTTGACATCTATAAACAACGTAACAGTATTTAAAGCCATTAACCTTCAAGCCTTTACTGGAATATCCCGAGTCACTTCAAAAGTTTTACAGTAGAAAGTAATAATAATTCAAAACGCATAATGAAACGATAAAGAAAACAATATCGCAAAATCCCAAATCGGGGTGTCAAAATCTCACGGACTAGCTATAAGAATACTAAATACAAGTCTGAAAGGAAATACAATATTTTCTTTAGAACTGAAAGAGAAGTAATACAATAGGACACAATAGCAGAAGAGACTCAAGGGTCCACGAACGCCGGTGGTATACCTTGAAGCTCAATGTGGACTGAAGGTGACTCCCTCAGAGCGGTCCACGGGGTCCGAAAACGGGATCTGCACAACATAAAGAAGTGCAGTGTGAGTACAACCGACCCCATGTACTGAGTAAGTGCCGAGCCTAACCTCGGCCGAAGTAGTGACGAGGCTAGACTTGACAATAACGATAACATGTCCTATTCTACAGCAGGTAACAGGGATAATACGAGATAAGAGATAAGCAAACAAGTAAGGGATACGGGAGCAGTAAAGGGGAAACAAGTGAAGTGAAGCAGTCTAATTGACAGATAGAAGTAAACAAGGGAGGCAATCTAACACAATAGCCAACGAAGCAAGTATAAATATCAGAAAAGTAAACAATGGCACGGCATCACCCTTCGTGCTTTTACTCTCTTCCTCACAATGCAATGTAATCAAATATCATGGCACGGCATCACCCTTCGTGCTTTTACTCTCTTCCTCACAATGCAATGTACAATGTATCATGGCACGGCATTAACCTTCGTGCTTATAATCAATATGAATCATGGCACGGCATCAGCCTTCGTGCTTTACGCTCTTCCTCACTATGCAATGTAATCAAATAACATGGCACGACATCACTCTTCATGCTTTACACTCTTCCTCACCCAACAATAACAAATAAAATGGCAAGGCGTACAACATAGTTTAAATAAGCAGTTCAAAACACCCGGCAAGGGGGAAAACATCAATTAATACTCAATAAGTGCCCGACAAGGGTCTCAGCTATAACCAATCACTTCGATCGTATCCTCTACACTTGGATTATCATTCGTATCAACACTTCTCAACTCAACAGCCAATACTTTCAATCAAGAATGAATTACCCAGTAAAGACAATTTCATAATATGCTAAACATGGAAGAATTACTGCAATTTCTATCAAAAATAGACTCACGGGCATGTTTGACACACATTGCATAGTTACTCGTCACCTCACCTATGCAATGAACATGATAATCACTTATCACATATCAATTAATACTNGCCTAAATACTCAATTTCTAGCATTCTTCCAAAAATACCAAAAATTGACCCCAGGCCCACGTGGTCTAAACTCGAGGTTCAGACCCAAACCCGTTCACCCATTACCCCACGAGTTAAAATATATGATTTGTTTCAAGATCCGACCCCAAATTGAGGTTGAATCACCCAATTTTCCCAAAAACCTAATTCTACCCAAAACCCCTAATTTCTACTTGATTTTATGATTTTTGGCCTAGATTTCTAATGATTATGAAAGGAAAGTGGAAGAAATAGAAGTTGAAATCACTTACCCAAAGGTTCATTGAAGGGTCCTAGCTTGGGGGTCGACAATGGAGGTTGGAGGAGAAGGAGAAGGCTGAAAATATCAAAATCCCGTATGGAGTGTTCTGTTTTGATTAAAGATATAGCTGGGCGATTTTGTACATCGCGATCGCGGAGGGTTTGTTTCTAAAGCACTGCGATCGCGACTGGAATGATGCGATCGCGAAGAAGGACCTGGGATTCCCCCACACTGCGATCGCGAAGAAGCGACTGCGATCGCACAGACCAAGGACCCCACGCTACGCGATCGCGGACTGGAACTTGCGATCGCGAAGAGTACTTGGCCAGCCCCCCACCCAGCTCTAACAATACAGTGCGATCAAGGACACACTATTGCCATCGCGAAAGGCTACTGGTCCCCCACCTCTCCTATCTCTATGTTATCGCGACATTACTTATGCAATCGCATAGAGTATTTCACCAGACACCAGAAACTGAAGAAAAACCAAATTTTTCTAACATCTTTACACCCCGTTAGCTACCCAAAACTCACCCGAGCCCTCGGGTCTCAAAACCAAAAACACACACGTCTCCCAATACATCCTACGGACTTGTTCAAGCTTTTAAATCATCAAAATATCATCAAAAACACGGAATTAAACCTCAAAACTCTTAGAAATTTCTTAAACTTCATAAACTTCTAAATTTCCCATTTTTAATCCGAATCACGTCATTTCAAGTCCGTTTTACACCAAATTTCACAGATAAGTCACATAACATATAATAAACATGTTCCGGGCTTCGAAACCATAATACGGGCCCGGTAACACAGTTTTAACATAATAATTCATTTTCAAAATCCTTTATTATTTTCAGAAAATAATTTTCTTTAAAAATTCATTTCTCGGGCTTGGGACCTCGGAATTCGCTTCCTGGCATACGCCCAAGTCCCATATTTCTCTACGGACCCTCCGGGACCGTCACATCACGGGTCCGGGTCTATTTACCAAAAATGTTGACCAAAGTCAACTTTATTCATTTATTCAATTCAAAGTTCCATTTTTTAATCAAATTTTCACATAGAAGCTTCCCAGCTACATGTCCGGGCTGCGCACGTATATCGAGGTGAGATTAACGGAGGCTTTTGTGGCCTCGGAACACAAATTTAGCTAGAATTACTTAGGATGACCTTTTGGGTCATCACAATCTCCACCTCTAAAACAAACGTTCGTCCTCGAACGGACATAGAAAAGTACCTGA
>ML274104.1:2247-12534 GCA_005239495.1 Nicotiana undulata | reverse complement strand
TTATCATCAATATGTTCTTAAGGAACAATTTCCAATCGAAAGATATCAAATTTACTCAAAAATTCGAAACCGGGCAAAGCCCGACCCCCGGGCCCGCGTCCCGAAACTCAAAATTTTTTACAGAAAAGTGTTCTTCATCTTCTTACGATTCCGTGCATATAAAGAACACCAAAATCAGTGTTTGTTTGACCCCTCAAATCGACCCTTGAAGGTCTCATAATCTCATGCCCCAAAATCCTATTTTTCTACTGTTTTTCATGAATTAAAGGCTGGGATTATGGTCTATAATCACCCATAATCGTGTTTTATTACTAGAACACTTACCTTAATGAAGAACAAGGATTTCCCTCCTCAAAATCGCTTCCAAGAGCTCTTTTCCGTACAACAATTGTGTAAAAAGGGGTTTAAGTCGCGGAGGGTTTATTTAAATATGCCTAGTGATTCCTTCACCGCGATCGCAGCCTTGCCCCTGCGATCGCATAGTGTTACGTCCTTTGACTTCCGCGATCGCATCCCTAAGCACGCGATCGCGCTTCACCCTCACACAACTTCACGCGATCGCAACCGTTCCCACGCGATCGCGATGCACCATCAGCTGCTCCCTCACGCGCCCAATTACTCTACGCGAACACACTTCACACCCCGCTCAACTCACGCGATCGCGAAGAATAAAAATCTGCCATTCCTCAGCTAACCCTACACGATCGCGATCAAGTCCACGCGATGGCACTGCTTAAGCCACTTACCCTACGCGATCGCGGACCATACCTCGCGATCGCAGTGAACAAATTCCAGCTGCATAAACACCAGAAAACCAACAGTGTTTTCAAGTCCAAAAATGCCCGTTAACCACCCGAAATCAATCCCGAGCCCCTCGGGAACCCAACCAAACTTACCAACATATCCCATAATATCATTCAAACTTAGTTGCACTCTCAAAACACCAAACTAACATCAGAACTCCAAATTTGTATCAGATTCAAGCCTAAAACTTTGATATTTCTAAATTTTCACCAATGATGCCGAAACTATCCAAATCAACTCCGATTGACCTGAAATTTTTGCAGACAAGTCCAAAATGACATTACGAACTTGTTCCAACTTTCGGAATTCCATTCCGACCCCGATAGCCTATTTCCCACCGCCGTTCGGAATCGCCAAAAACTAACTTCCACCAATTCAAGCCTAATTCTACACCGGACATCACAAAATTATTCTGAACACACTCCTAAGTCCCAAATCACCTAACGAAGCTATCCGAGCCATAAAATCTGCACTCCGAGGTCGTTTACCAATAAGTCGACTCTTAGTTGATTTTTCCCATTTTTAAGGCTATTCTTAAGGACTAAGTGCCTGAATTCTCATTTAACCATTCTGATTCCAAGCCTATCAACTCTAACACATTAATAACAGAATAACTAATCTATAATAAGTCAATAACAAAAAATTTAATGCAGGTTTTACGTAACGACAGACCGGGTCGTTACATTGAAACTAAAAAAAAAATAAACAATTTGGATTTAACTTCTAGGAAGATGTTTAAACCCCATAACCTTGACAAACCCAATAATTAAACTCGTTCTTCAAAGGTTAGGACCTACGAAAATGATTTTCATATATATACTTAGAAACCATTCTGCTGGACTAAAAAATCATTGGTTTATGAGAGTTTAACAGGGCCATTACTAAATAATTTGATGAAAAAGGTTTTGAAACGTCACTTTAAAAATTGATTCTAAATTCCTATATTACATGCTATATTTATGTGATTAAGACAGTACCAAATCGATAAAATTAAAGATTCCACATAATTACACATACTAAGCTAACACGAATTTTAACATATAATCCCAGAAATTTGAGATAAACTCAAATCACACAAGTAAAGGTCAGATAGTACGAATGATAAAGGAAAGAAAATGAAAGGCGCCATAGGCGTCCCCAAGCGTTTAGCTTGTTTTTCTCGCTATACGGTGCTCTAAGGAATATGGTATGCAATGACTCCATGGGTCCACTACGAGAGTCTCGAATTAAGACTCCATTTACTCCGAGTGTATATTCAAAGAAAAGGAAAAATAAAAATTAGCAGACAACTCATTATTTGACAAGAATTTCACATGAAAAATCATTGAATAAATAAGATCACTAATTTCAGTTTGTTTCCACAGGTCTGCAACAAGGAGGAGTTATATCTGAATGCCTTTTAGAATAAGTTTGCAATTGTTAAAATATCAAGCATTCCAAGTACATAAAGCATGCATGTGGGTACTATCTTAAAATTGACATTTCTTAAAAGATTCAACTCTAACAGAGATTTTATCCTTTTAAATAATACTTAAACGACTTCTAAAATGATTATTTCCATTTAGTTTAGACCAAGACAAATATATTGATAAAGAACCCACAAAATTTCGTTATCATGCAATTTAACTATAAATTACCCCATTCTAACATGAAATGTTCTATGGCAAATTCAAGAGAAAAACACAGTCTCATTTCGTATTACAATTATGAATCAAGAAAGGTCATAACTTATTTTAGAAAACTCACATGTGGTTTAATTACCGCAAATATAAAGATGATTGCTTTTTTAAAGTTTTACATAAATTATTTAAGCCTATTGACATAAACTAGATGGTAAAATAAACCCAACGAACATGCTACTCATAGTGTCAATATAAAATCTATATATAAAAGTATACACATAACTGGATCTTATTTCAAAAGATAATGTCCTAAATCTTAAGGAAAAAAATTCTATATTGTGGTTTTAGACCTTAGTTCTATTAAAAAAAAACATTTTAAAAATCTCCTATTGTATACAGAATTATTTAAACTGAATATGAAGATAATTAGTTCGTAAGTGCTCGTTCAACGGGTATTTTCTTGTTCCATTTTTAGAACCTAGAACGCACAATCCCGAACGATTCATATACACAAATGCGCCTTAAAACATACTTTATACATGGAAAACAAATTGTAATTCATACTTCAAACATTTATTTTGGATCTAAAAAAGAGGAATTTCAAAGTTACGAACCTTTTTGCAGGCAGCAAACCGAGGCGCAGATCTTAGATATACTATTGAACTCCGACCTCGAACCCGCTTCTTCAAACAAGTAATGAACGTTGGAGCGAGAAAATTAACAGATCTGCTACAGCTAAAAGAGAACCAAGTAGAAGCTGAAAGGTTGCAAAACGAGAACACTAGATTTTAGAGAAATTCTTTAGAGTAGTGAAAGTAGTAAGCTTCTGAGAGATGGAGGCTAAAGCTTTTAGGATTTTTTAGGGGGTAAAGGTGCGGCTCTAAAAGGTTCTTCGAAGGGGAATCGAGGCAGCGGATCGCCGTTGGTTTAACGAGAGGTCCAATGGTGCCTCCCCTTAAATATACTCCAAATGCAAGTATTTATAGGTGAAGAAGTAGGGTTCATGCTGATTTTGAAATTCAAAATCCCTTGGCAGAGAAGGATCACGGGTTGACCTTGGGCATCCAAAAGAGCCGTTCAAGTTTAATGGGCAAAGTGTAGCAGTAGAAATTTCACCAAAATTGCCTAATCTCTTTCTGGTATTGAAAAAATATAGAAGAAGATATATAGAGAACGGAAAGATTTTTGAAGAAAGAGAGAGAGAGAGAAACTAGAAAAAAAGAGAAAAATTGGGGAAAATGCCAAAGTTTCTGAAAAGCAAAGATTTTGTGAAGGGGGGAGATCCTTCACGTTAAGAGGGCCTGGTGAAACGTTTTAGAGAATTCAATAAAGGCAATTTAGAAATTTTAACTTATAAGAAGGATCTAGAATATTGGCTATTGGGTTATAGCTAATTGGGTTGGTCTGGACTATTAGAGAGTGGGCTCATGAAAGAGAATGGGCTAGGTGAAATTAGTAGGCTTTTCTCTTCTTCATTATAATTACTTAGGCTTCTAACTCTAATAAAATATTTTAATAACTATATTATATAATACTATGTATATTAGCATGTAAAATATCCATTACACTAATTTATAAGTATAAAAATCTAATGTTCTTGGAACAAATATTATTAAAGCGTAAGATTAAAAAAACATTACTATTTAACTAAATAAAGGAAAATGATATGCTTTTTCCACAAAAGGCAATAAGAACGAATAAGAAAATTTAATTAATGAATAATAATAATAATAATAATAATAATAATAAATAATAATAATAAATAATAATAATAATAATAATAAAAATAAAGATAATAATAATAATAATAATAATAATAGTAATAGTAGTAGTAGTAGTAGTAGTAGTAGTAGTAGTAGTAGTAGTAGTAGTAACATTAATAATACTAGTAATAATGATATAAGTAAATAATAATAATAATTTGGTCTAGTTTGTGCTAAAAATGATAAAATAACTATTTTTATATTATTAGCTATATTAGAAGCTTAAATAAATAATTTGAAAGAAAGGAGGGACAAAATTGGGTGTCAACAGCTGCCCCTCTTTGACCGGAGACGATGTAAGAGTTTTCGGGCAAAAACAATTGACTTAGTAGCCAATTTTGTCCAATCATCAAGGTTGAGATGGGACTAAGGGGACATAAAATGATTGTGGTCGAGCTCCGGTTTCGAGTTGCCTACATATCTCGGGTTTCACGAGAATCAGGCCATATGTAGTTCAAGACTTATGGTACCTTGGAGTAGGACTCAATGAGTGACAGTGATCCTAAAAATGCTGTCCCAGTGTCGGATTATGGAGACACCGGGTGTTAACACTGGGTTGGTCATAATTTTGAAAATTAGGATTTTGATTAGAAATTTTGAGAGCGAGGCCGAGCGGAGTTCGGAGCAGATCCTTGACCTTTGTTGGAGAGTTTGGTATTCCTCCCTAACAAGCTGCCCCAGTTCACTGCTAAAATATAGTTCCACGTTTATCTCCTGCAAAGCTTAACAACGCTAAGAAACAATCGTCAGGAAATAAGATGCACTATGCCATAAAGTAATCTTATGAAAATAATATTTAGGCATCAATTAATAAGAAATGCGAGCTTTTTGTGCAAACATATAAAAATATAATTTTATGGCGACATATTTCATGGTTTGCTATTGCACATGAAAATTTAGTTTATAAAGATAAATGCATTTGGCAATGATTTATGAAGGATAAAATATTTCGGCAATGCTTATGCAATTGTGACTACTTGGTCGAAATAAATTAATGTCCTTTTTGAGGAAGGATTAACCTATATATCCTATTTGAAGGTGGACGACCATGATATGTTCCTATTTGAGGGCGGATGAACTCAAAATATCCTATTTGAGGGCGGATAACCCAAAATATCCTATTTGAAGGCGGATAGACCCGATATATCCTATTTGAGGGTGGAGAGACCCGATATATCCTATTTGAGGGCGGATAGACCCGATATATCCTATTTGAGGGAGGATAGACCCGATATATCCTATTTGAGGGCGGATAGACCCGATATATCCCATTGTCCGTGTCGGATATACCCAATATGTCCTATTTGAAGGTGGACAATCCTGACATATGGTGCTTTATTTGTAATTACAAAGATTGGTGTGATGCGGTGCAAAGAGCTTGATATGGCACATAAAGCTTGATATGGTGCCAGAGTTATAATAACAATATTCAAGGTGCGATGCAAAGAGCTTGGTGCAGTAGCGAAAATTCATGGTGCGGAGAACTTGATACAATGCCTTTACAGAAGAAAATATTCAAGGAGCGGTGCCAATAATTTGGGAATTTGCATGTTGAAGTTTATTATTAGCAAATTTCTGCACTCAAATAAAAATATGAGTTTCAAAATATAATTTGCGATAACTCGGCTTGATCGCCATATTGCATTGCATTTCCAGCAAAGCTTAACATGCTAGGCAAATTCGTTAGTAGAGTAGATATTGAAATGTGATATGCTGTAAAGTAATCTAATGAAAATGACACATTTTGGGCGTTTACTTATACAATGCGAATAATTTGATAAAAATATAGCTTTATGCCAATGATGATTCTCAATAATAACATGCGATTGATAAATGTGCTTTGCAATGGTTTATGGTAATGGAGCATTCCAGTAATGACGTTAAAACATGACCATCTAGGTCGAAATAAATTAATGAAAATCATGTGAATATGAACTAAAGTGTCCTGTTGTTCAGGCGGACAACCTTGTGTCCTATTATCAGGCGGACGACCTCATGTCCTATTAATCAGGCGGACGACCTCATCTCCTATTAAGCAGGCGGACGACCTCATGTCCTATTAACCAGGCGGACGACCTCATGTCCTATTAATCAGGCGGACGACCTCATGTCTTATTAATCAGGCGGACGACCTCATGTCCTATTAATCAGGCGGACGACCCCATGTCCTATTAATCAGGCGGACGATCTTATGTCCTATTAATCAGGTGGACTACCTCATGTCCTATTATTAGGTGGACAACCTCGTGTCCTATTATTAGGTGACAACCTTTTGTCCTATTATTAGGCAGACGAACCTGGATGCATGACGCTTGATTTGCAATTTCAAACATTGGTGCGGTGCAGGAGCTTGGTGCGATGCTTGATTTGCAGTTGTATAATGCGGTGCAGAAGCTTGGTGCGATGCTTGACTTGTAGTTGTATAATGCGGTGCATAGAGCTTGCTATGGTTACTTCGAAATAATGTATATTGATGGTGCAATGCAGAGATCTTGGTGCAATAAATTTGTAATAGCAAATGGTGCGGTGCAGAGTACTTGATGCAATGCCTTTGTAGTAATGAATATTCCTGGTGCAATGCTAACAGTTGTTGGATCTTCATACTGAAGCTTTAATAAATTCATGCACTCAAAGAAAAACACAGCCTCATTTCGTATTATAATTATGAATCAAGAAAGGTCATAACTTATTTTTTAAAAAAACTCACATGTGGTTTAATTACCGTAAATATAAAGATGATTGCTTTTTTAAAGTTTTACATAAATTATTTAAGCCTAGTGACATGATCTCCAAATTTCAAGCAAATATGAAGTCCATCTAAAGTCCTATTACTACTACCGGAAAACAACTAAAGAAAAGACATTAATATTTCAACAAGAACTCAAGTTACAATTCATGAAAAGCAGAGGTTTCATTTTTATTAAAAATGAGTATAAACTAGATGGTAAAATAAACCCAACGAACATGCTACTCATAGTGTCAATATAAATCTATATATAAAAGTATACACATAACTGGATCTTATTTCAAAAGATAATGTCCTAAATCTTAAGGGAAAAAATCCTATATTGTGGTTTTAGACCTTAGTTCTATTAAAAGGAAACATTTTAAAAATCTCCTATTGTATACATATTTATTTAAACTGAATATGAAGATAATTAGTTCATAAGTGCTCGTTCGATGGGTATTTTCTTGTTCGATTTTTAGAAGCTAGAACGCACAATCCCGAACGATTCCTATACACAAATGAGCCTTAAAACATACTTTATACATGGAAAATAAATTGTAATTCATACTTCAAACATTTATTTTGGATCTAAAAAAAAGAGTAATTTCAAAGTTACGGAGCTTTTTGTAGCAAACCAAGGCGCAAATCTTAGATATACTGTAACGATCCAGCCGGTCGTTTTGTGTGTTGGGACTCTGTTTCCGTAAATGACTCTTTCCATAGCCGCTACTCGTGCCTTATGATTTGTGTGGGCAGGTAGTTCGAGATTCAGAAGTGATTTGACCAGTTCAGGAACACTTGGTTCCTGAAGGCTAGCCTATTTGGCAAATTTTGGTTCCGAGCAGCATTTTTAGCAAACGACCTCAGAATCGAGTTCTGACAGCTCCAGCAGCTCCGGATGATGATTTCGGACTTGGGAGTGTGTTCGCCTCGGGTTTCTGATGACCCGGGAGTATTTCGGCACCTGAATTGGAATTCAGGATTTCATAAGATTTGGAATTCAGCCTGGAATTGGACCTCGTGATATCATGGTCCGAATGGAATTCCGGAACTGGCAATAGTTCAGTATAGTCATTTATGACTTTCCCGCAAAATTTGGGGTCATTCCGAGCAAGATAGACCCGTTCGGCGTATTGGTGAGCCATATGAATTTTCTTGAAATCCTAAGTTTGAAACTAAGGGGTTTTTGAGAGTGATTTATAGTTTGGATGATGTTTTTAGCGTTCTGGGAGCTCGAGCAAGTCCGTAATGTGATTTGGGACTTGTTGGTATAATTTGTCCAGGGCTTGGGTGGGCCCAGGGATCTCCAGGACCCCGATCGGGGTCAAAAACCAGCAGTTGCATAGCTGGTGGGAAATCTTCTGGTGTGACCGCACCTACGGTCCATGAGCCGCAGGCGCGAGGCTTGCACCAGCGGCTTTTCCATCGCAGGAGCGACCTTAGTCGCAGGGGCGACTCTTCATCTCGCAGGCGCGGCTCCGCAGGGGCGGGCCAGGCTCCGCATGCGCGACCATTCCCCAAGTCCCAGGCCATCGCAGGCGCGGCCAATTTCACGCAGGTGCGAGTCCGCACTTGCGATCCAAAGGTCGCAGGTGCAGAAACTGCTGGCCAGTCCTATAAAAAGCTCATTTCGTGAATTTCTTCCCAAAACACAATTTTTCCTCCATCGTTGCACACCCCAAGAGCTCCAGAACGTGTTTTCAGTCCAATTACCTCAGGTAAGTAATTCTTTGGCCTCCGCATGTTAAATCCTTCAATTCTTTGGGAATTTCCTCTTCCAAATTCATAGAAATTCATAAGAAATTGTTGGGGAGAATAGAGGGTTTTGAGGAAAATGGGATTTCTGATTTTAGGGCCATTGTAGGATGATTAATTGAGGTAATCTTGATCCTTAGGCGACGTATAGCGCATTTCTTCAAGAATTATAATTTTCCGGACGCCGAGGCTCGGAGTTGAATTTGCCAAGTATGTCAAGAATGTGTTTTTAGGGAAAATCCTTGATAAATCCTCCTCGATTCTTCCTAAATTGATATAATTATGTGTTTTTGGCTAGTTGCGAGCCATCGAGGGTGATTCGGAGGATTCGTGCGTCTTGTTGATTGGTCCGTTGACCGGAGGAGTACTTGTCCAGGTGAGTCTCCTTTCCAAACTTTGTAAGGGGGAAATGTCCCCTAGGCTCTTTGTTGCTAATTGTGCTTGTTGAGGGGGCTGCGTACGTACCACGTGACGAGAGTCCGTACGCGGCATCTATACTGTATGTTGGGTAGCCGTAGGACCCACGAGCATGTTCTAACTGTTTGTTTGATATTATCTGATGTTTTGTACGAATTATTACTGATATATGATGAAATTGAGCTATGATAGCTGTGAATTAAATGTACATACTATTCAGATAAGAATTATGAATTTCATCAATTGAGTAATTGTGTTACACCTGATATAATTGATAAAGGGCAAGAAGCAAATGAGATAAGTCCTGATATTGAGCTGTTGAGCTAAACGAAGGTGGTTGAAATTCCTTCCTATACTTGAATTGTTCCATCATGGTGATATTATGAGCAAAGTGGATAATATGATAAAATCCCAACTTTGGCTATCAAGTGAGATGTGAGTATCCGATCCCGTTGAGAGTGGGCGAGTCGGTACCATGGTGTTAAATATACGCATTCATGCATTCATGGCCCCCGAGTCACAAGTATGATTCGTGATCGGGGAGAACTTATATTTTCATTGCCCCTAAGTCACAGGTTTGATTCGTGATCAGGGAGGAATTACACTTATATTATTCTAGCACCTGAGTCACAGGTTTGATTCGTGATCAGGGAGGAATTACACTTATATTTTTACCAGCCCCTGAGTCACAGGTTTGATACGTGATCAGGGAGAGATCAGACTTATTTTACTAGCCCCTGAGTCACAGGTTTGATTCGTGATCAGGGAGAATTATACTACTAATTTCATCGGCCCCCGAGTCACAGGTATGATTCGTGATCGGGGAGAGCTTATATTTCTTTGGCCCCCGAGTCACAGGCATGATTCGTGATCGGGGAGAGTTTTACTTTGCATCATTGGCCCCGAGTCACAGGTATGATTCGTGATCGGGAGATTATATATATATGTCATTGGCCCCTGAGTCGCATGAATGATTCGCGAGCAGGGAGAGATATTTGCCCACGAGTCGCATGGATGATTCGCGATCGTGGAGATTTTATCGAGTCAGCGCACGAGTCGCAGGTATGATTCGCGAGCGTGTGGAGCTTTATGACCGAGTCAGTCCTTATGACCCACCCTTATGACTTCGGCCGATTGTCTTGTCCGTGTCGGATATATATATGTGTATATATACAAGCATTTGCATTGAGTTGGGATC
>ML274103.1:687-19004 GCA_005239495.1 Nicotiana undulata | reverse complement strand
GCTGTGAGTTGTTAAGCTCCACCTCTTCCTGGAGCTTTCATAGGATGGTTACTTTTGTTGTAATTTTTAGGTGTAGTCAGGGCCTTGTCCCGACAGCGCTTATGACATTCTTAGAGGCTATTGTGGACACATATTCTGGGTTTCTTTTTGCAGTTTTCAGTCTCCATCCCATAGGCTTGGCATGTATATATATGTGTGTATGCATGTATGTCTTCAGTCGCAGCCTCGTCGGCCAACTAGTACTTTATTCTTTTGGCTTGTCTACCTTTTTTATATGGCTTATTGTTATTCAGGTCATGACCTTAACGGTCCAAGCTTAGTATTTCAGATGTTGTGCTGCTCGATCTGTTGGGCCCCCAGTTTAGTTAGCTAGTATATTTTGTGGCTAACTCGATCGAATCTAGTATCGAGTGCCAGTCGTGCCTCCCCTAGTTTGGGGCGTGACATTTGCATTCAAGGCACCATCCATAAAAAGGGTCCAAATTCCCGAGGTAGTCCCTGAGGTCAGCAATAATTCCTTTTCGACTTCAGGCACTAAGGTCGGCATAACGTCGTCCACGAAGTCTGCCAAAATATGAGATTTTATGGCACTTCAGGATCGATACTCAATATTGTACCCATTGATATCGATGGACCACTTTGCCAACCGGCGCGAGAGCTCGGATTTGTGCATGATTTCCTCTATGGGTAAGAGGTTACAACACATATGGGGTGGTAGTGAAAGTACAATTTTCACTTTTGGTAGGCGCTTAGCAAAGCGAGTGCCAATTTTTCCTGGTGAGGATACCTTGTTTCTGCCTCGCCTAGAGTTCTACTGACAAAGTAAATATGAAATTACGTACCTTCCTCTTCCCATACCAAGACTCCACTTACCGCCACCTCGGAAACCGCCAAGTAAATGTACAATTGTTCATCTGCCTTCGGAGTGTGGTGCAAAGGCAGACTCGAAAGGTACTGTTTGAGTTCTTCCAAAGCTTGTTGGCATTTCGGAGTCCAGGAAAATTCTTCTTCTTCTTCAATAGTGAGAAGAACCGATGTCTTTTGTCTGAGGTCCTTGATATGAACCGGGGGCGGCTATACACCCGGTCAACCTCTAAACAACCTTTACATTGTCCACCACGGTGATGTCTTCTACAACTTTGATTTTGACGGGATTGATCTCGATCCTTCGATTAGATACCATGAACCCCAGGAATTTTCTGGGTTCGGCCCCGAATGCGCACTTTTCTGAGTTCAGCTTCATATTTTATATCTTCAATATGTCAAAGGCTTCCTGCAAATGTGTCAAATGGTCCTCTGCTCGCATGGACTTTACTAACATGTCATCAATGTAAACTTTCATTGATTTTCCTATCTGTTCTTCGAACACCTGGTTTACTAGGCGTTGATAGGTTGCACCAGGTTTCTTTAATTTGAATGGCATCACGTTATAACAATATGTGCCTAATTTAGTGATAAAGGAAGTCTTTTCTTGATCGCCCGGGTCCATCCGAATTTGGTTGTACCCTGAATAAGCATCGAGAAAACTGAGTATCCCGTGCCCGGCAGTCGCGTTGATCATCCGATCGATGTTAGGTAAAGGAAAAAAATCCTTAGAGCATGCCTTGTTCAGAATTTAAAATTCACACACATTCTTAGCTTATTTCCTTTTAGGTACTACTACTACTTTAGCTAACTAGTCTGGGTATTTAATTTCCCGAATGGACCTTAATTTAAGGAGTTTAGATACCCCATCCTTGATGAGTGTATGTTTGGCCTCGGACTGCGGTCTCCTTTTCTGCCTAATGGGATGGACCTTCGGATCCAAGCTTAGTTTATGGGTGGTTACCTCCGGCTGGATCCCTGTCATGCCGAGAGAGGACCAAGCAAAACAACCCATGTTAGCTATAAGAATTTCAATGATTTTTTTCCTAAGCTTGGGATTTAACCTTGTGCCCAGGTATACTTTTCGATCGGGTAAGCGTTCAATTAATATGACTTGCTCCAGCTCGTTGACGGTCGATTTGGTGACATCGGAATCATCAGGAGCTATGAACAATCAAGGAACTATATAATCATACCCCTCGTCTACTCCACGTCCTTCAGGTTCGGTCAGGGACACTATTGGTGATTGCTATTTAATTTCTTCCTTCTTGGTCGACTCCATGTTGTTTGATGTAGAGACCACGGGCACCAGGATCACCTCGTTGATTGTGAATATTTCCTTTGTGGCTGATTGCTCTATGTAGACCGTCTTGACTCCTCTCGGTGTAGGGAACTTCAGTGCCTGGTGTAAGGTTGAGCGTACCTCCCTCATGTTATGAACCCATGGCCTTCAAAATAGGGCGTTGTACCTCATGTCCCCTTCGTTCACGTAGAATTTTGTATCTTGGATTATCTCAACAATGTTCACTCGCAGGGTTATTTCTCCTTTAGTAGTTTCACATGCCATCTTAAATCTGTTCAACACCCGGACCGCCGACACTATTTGATCTTGTAACCCAAACTGCTCTACGGCCCTCGATCTAATGATGTTAGCTGAGCTGTCTGGATCAATCAACACATATTTAACTCGAGATTTATTGATAAGTACGAATATCACCAGTACATCATTATGAGGTTGTACAATGCTCTCGGCGTCCTTGTCAAATGAATGGTTCCCTTCGGGACGTAATCTCGGGTGCGATTTTCCCTTGTGATGGATACTTTAGTGCGCTTTATCATTGGCCTCTAAGGTACATCGACCCCTAAAATGATCATATTGTGGACGTGCTAAGGTTCTTCTTGTTCGATCTGTTTATTGGAGTCCCGTTCCAAAAGTGGTTTTTGGCTCGATCACTCGGAAACTCTCGAAGGTGCTTGTTATTAAACAATCGGGCAACTTCTTCTCTCAATTTTTGGCAGTCCTTGGTCCTGTGTCCATGAGTGCCATGATACTTACACATTAGGTTAGGATATCTCTAGGTAGGGTTGGACTGCAATGGTCGAGGACACTTGGTTCACGTCTAATGGCTGGTACGATGCTGGCTCCATCAACGCTAAAGTTATACTCTGATAATCTTGGTGCTTCCTTCCCCCGAGCGGCCTGTCGAAATTATTTTTTCTCATCAGACCATGGCTATTGAGCCCTCGATCGCTTCTCTTTTCGTTCTCTATAGAGTTGTGCTCGAACCCGTTTAACCTTCGGTCTAAATTGTATGGTTGATACCTATCATGGACCGTCCTTGATTATGATAGAGAACTCTCTTAGACATGTCGTCAGTTCTGATGGTATAAGCGGACCTAGAAGGGACTCCGAGTTTGTCATCCTTGACTCTAATTTTTGATTGGTACCTGTTGTGTACGTCGTCCCAAGTTACCGCCGGGCACTATACGAAATTTTATTTTAGTTTCTGCATTGCCAAGGAGATTCGTGGGTTAAGTCCTTGAGTGAATGCCTGAACGAACCAATCACCCGCAACCAGAGGCAAGTCCATCCGTTCCATTGTAAACCTTGACAAGAACTCCCTAAGCATGTCATTGTCTCTTTGCTTAACCTTGAAAAGGTTTGATTTTCTGGTCTTGACCTTGATGGCCCCGACATGAGCCTTCACAAAAGCATATGCGAGCATAGCGAAAGAGTCAAGGGAATTTAGGGGTAAGTTATGGTACCATATCATTGCTCCTTTTGAAAGAGTTTACCCGAACTTCTTCAGTAACACCTACTTGATTTCATCGTCTTCCAAGTCGTTATCTTTGATGGCGCATGCGTAGGAGGTCGCATGCTCATTCGGATCCTTGGTTCCATTATATTTTGGAATATCGGGCATACAAAACCTCTTCGGGATTGGCTTTGGTGTCGCGCTCGGAGGGAAAGACTTTTGGACAAATTTCTTAGAATCCGATTCTTTCAATATCGGGGGTGCTCGTTTGCCTCAATTTTTCTTTCACTTGATTCCACCCATTTTGTTAATGCGTCCAACATCTTCATCATTTCGAGACTGACAACGGACTAAGCTTCACCCAGTCTTTCAGTGATCTGCTCGTTTCTTTTGGTGTTTTACCGCTCAACTCCATTAGGGGCGGGAATTTGATTTTGCAGCTGCACTATTGCCGCCTATTGAGCCTGCAACATTTCAAAGATTAACCGTAGGCTAACGCCGTTGCCGTCGCCTTCGGGCACTCCTCGAGCCGTTGATCAGGCTCCTCCGAGAACGCTGTTCTCGGGATTGGTAGGCATGTTGGCGTCGATGGCCACCTGCGAGTTAACATCGACTGGGTCTGCGTTTGGGACCCCGTTGGGATCAGTAGGGGGCACCTCGTTACTATGCACCAAATTGTTGTTTTCACCATGATGACCAGACTCAGCCTCAACGATCAAGTGAGCAGACTAAGAATTTGACATTTTTAAGCTGACCTGAAATTGAGGCCTCAAAGAAAAAGTGTAAAATAGAGTATGTTATGGAGACTTTGTGTTAAACCACCACTATTATCCTTAGCCTCGCGGTTGGCGCCAAATTGTTTACCCTTAAAACGGATAACATATGACTTTATACGTGATTTTAAGGATACACGGATTGATTCAACACAAGTAATCAAGAATGTTCAATAAACGAATTAAAGATAAAATGAATAAACTAACCAGTTGTAATGTTAAGGCCAGACTCAGATTTAAGCTGAACAATAGTTTTGTCCTCGACTGGACCCTCGATCCGAAGCCATACAATGAACAATGATTAAAATAATAAACTTTCAATAGCTAGAAAGTAGAGAAATAAGTTTGTATTGCCTTGATATGCGTGTTACAATATGTGTACTGAATAAAAAGCTTCCCCTTTATATAGTAGGAGAGTTTCATCCCTAGTTCTAAAAAGGTAAAAATCCTCCTTTCTCGTCAATTACAGACACACTACCGATATCGGACGAGATCCGCGTCGTGATATTCGGTTCCGGTTGGGTGCGGATATTACGACCCTTTGTTAGTCGTCTGCGATTGTTTGTACTTCTTTCCGAGGTCTTGGAGCTCGTTCTGGGTTCAGAGAGTGTTGTCTCGACTGGCCCGATGACAAGTACCCCGTTCCAGCCTCGATTTAATGAGTTCTCAAATTCGATCTCGGTCTCATACATTCACACTCTTACTTCGTTTTGACTTACCGGGAAGTCGGGGTGGTGCTAACCCGAGCTCACCCGTATACAGAATTATCAAAATAAAGTAATAGAGAAAGTTTGTTGGTGCATGGCCTATCCTAGCTATGTGACGGTTGGTTAAACGGAAGACCTTAGAGAAATACAATGGTTTCATCCTATCCATATAATGCGGTTTGTATATACTAAAAGAAGAGAGCCGCCCTCACCTCACCCATATGCAAAACAGCCAAAATAGGAAAAAGTAAGAAAATGAGGGGTGCAGCAGGTCCATAGTGACGAGAGCTGGATAGCATATATATGCAACTCAATGTTCCAACTGAAATACTAGAGTGGCATGGAATATTTAATTTTATATTTTGGCATGACTTGTACACAAAGTACCTATGAAACTATTTTTACATCAAAAGAAGATAGATAATGAATAAAGTATTCCGCATTCACCTAAAGTTTAAAAATGGATCGTGTATCAAAAAATATCATATAGACAACCTACTCTATTATATATATTAATAATTTTTTTTTATGATTCGAACTCATGACCTATTAAAATTATGTGCTAAAAATACTGAGGTAAATTGGGTCAAACAAGTTGAGATTTGGAGTTATCGTAATTTGTAACGGGGGTGAGATAGATATAGCTTTCACCACCGCCCAAACCACCTGACCTATACACTCGCTCCGTCCGTATTCATTTTTACTGAAGAAAGAACCCTCTCTCATATTCTTGAAGTCTATGCCTTCTGCCATTTACGTTACTGTCTTTTTCCGTCTTTTACTCTAATTTAGTAATGAGAGGCGCGCAGCAATAAGCCAAAGCCACCCTCACCCTCCTCTTCTGTTAACACTCGCGCCCCCAAAACGAGTATTGTTTTTTATTTTTATTTTCTTTTCTCGCCTCTATATATTGATGGTGTAAAATTATTATATAGTACGCACTTTCTAAGCTATTCAAAAGATAATTATACGTAACAGCTCATTAAAAGTAAGATTAGTAAATAAAAAATAAGTGAACTATCTATTACAATATATTTAATATATATTGATAATATAAAATATTTTATATTATTGTATTTATAAGTTACAAATTTCTTATTTTTCTTTCTTTGGTAAAAGTTTTTAAATTTTTACAAATTGAACTCGAAACTTTTAATTAAGAATAATTAGATAAGATTCTATAATAGGGATATCATAGTAAATTACTAATATTTATATATTATTAAAGGGAGAGGAAAAAATCATCTCCTTAAGTCAGGTGGCAGCCTATAAAAAAGTCACATTGCATAAGTATTTAATAATTAGTTATTTAGTTTATAATTAGTTATGGTTTATTATTTTTGAATTTAAATATCTATAAAATAAAAAAATATAATATTTTATAATAAAAACAAAACTGTCCATTTAAATTGGAGAGTAGTTTCAAGTTGGTGCTTTAAATTATTTTAAAACAAAAAACAAAAATTACAAAAATTAAAAGCTGCCAATTCGAAATATCTTTGTTTTTTAAATTATGTTTTGTTTTTCTTTTTAAATATAAAAAGTTTATTATTCAAAAAACTTTAGTGAGAATAATAGAATAAAATACAAATAAAAAATATATATCTTTTATTATATTATAAAAATAAGTAGCATACAAAAATTGAAATAAAGTAATATGCTAATAAGAATTTCTATTAACTATGCAATAATACAAAATATTGGATAAGTATAATAAAGAAAACATAGAACAAAAACGTTATTCAATGACTATACAACTCTCTTTAATTTAATAGAGATTTATTCATTAAATTTCAGACAATATTATTGAGAATATTAGGATTAAATTTAAATTTAAATTTTTTTCAAGTTTAATCAAATATATATCTTATATTATATTACAAAAAGATAGTAGACAAATACATTAAACAAAGTAATATGCCAATAAAATTTCTATTAACATTGCAATAATATGAAATACTGAATAATATAATAAAGAAAAATACATAATAAAAAAATTATTCAATGACTATACAACTCTCTTCAATTTATTAGAGATTTTATTCATTAAAATTCATATTATTGAGAACAATGGGATACAAATTTAACATAAAAAAATTTCAATAGTAAAAAGTATATATCTTAATTTAATAGAGATTTTATTTATTAAAAGTCATACAATATTATTGAGAACGATAGGATAAAAAATTTCAATAAAAAATATTTCAAGAGCAATAAAATATATATATCTTATATTATATTACAAAAAGATAGTAGACAAATACATTAAACAAAGTAATATGCCAATAAAATTTCTATTAACATTGCAATAATACGAAATACTGAATAATATAACAAAGAAAAATACATAACAAAAAAATTATTCAATGACTATACAACTCTCTTCAATTTATTGGAGATTTTATTCATTAAAATTCATATTATTGAGAACAATGGGATAAAAATTTAACATAAAAAATATTTCAATAGTAAAAAGTATATATCTTAATTTAATAGAGATTTTATTTATTAAAGTCATACAATATTATTGAGAACGATAGGATAAAAAATTTCAATAAAAACAATACAATATGTATATCTTCTATTATATTACAAAAAGAAAGTAGTAGAGAAAATACTAAACAAAGTAATATGCTAATAAAAGTAATTGTAACAATGTAAAAATACTAAATACTGGATAAGTATAATAAAAAAAATATAGAACAAAAAAGTTATTCAATGAATATACAAGTCTCTTTAATTTAATAAAGATTTTATTCATTAAAATTCATATAATATTATTGAAAACAATTAGCATAAAATTTAAAATAAAAAAATATTTCAAGAGTGATATATATATATATATATATATATATATGTGTGTGTGTGTGTGTGTGTGTGTATAAGTCTTCTATCATATTAAATAAAATATACAAATAAATAAAGTAATATGCTAATAAAAAAATTTATTAACAACACAATTATATTAAATATTGGATAATATAATTAAGAAAAATACATAACAAAAAAGCTATTCGATGATTATATAAGTTCTTTTACTTTAATAGAGATTTTATTCATTAAAATTCAGATAATATTATTGACAACAACAAGATAAAATTTAAAATAAAAATATTTCAACATTAATAAAACACATATACCTTATCTTATATGACAAATATTAAACAAAGTAATATGTCAATAAAATTTTCTATTAATAATGTACAAATACTAAATATTTTAATAATAGAATAAAAAAAACATAGAACAAAAAAAATTATTTAATGACTTTATAAGTCCCTTTTAATTTAGTAAAATTTTATTATTAGGTATATCATATTGATAAATAAGATGACAAATAAAATTTAATAAATACGATCTAATATGTTTAAATAATTCTGATTATAATTTAATTTAATTAATATTTTTTAATATTAACAGCTAATCGCACGAGTACGGCTACTGGTCACTATCAACCATAAGAAACTACTTTCACTCCAATAAAATATGACAATATCCTTCAATTACATACTAACAAAGATGCTCCTCTAGTTCCCCAATCCCACTACTACTCCTTTTATCTATCTCTACTCTCTCTTGTCTTCACTCTCTTTTCTGTTTCCTTTAACTTTCCCGCTCTCTCCTCTTTTCCTCCACATCATTCTCTCTCTTATATGTTTGTGCTTTTTGATGTATGTTCTTTTTCCACCTCTCTGAATTTCTTTCGAAAATCATTTGGGTTGGAATTTACCATTGGGTTTGCAGATTTTGACTAAAATAAGGAGAGATGAATAACAGATTCCGACCACCTATGCAACCCAAAAAAGTTCCTTTGCATCCTCAATATGTGAGTTCTGTTATTCAATTTTGGTATGCATGAGTTGATTATGCTAAATAATTGTGATTCCCCTTCTTTCCTCTTTTTCCCTGTTTCATTCTTTTTGGTCATTGTCTTTTGAGATAGTAAATTATTAACTGTCATCTGTTGTCTGTACTGACAAAAGTGGTCATCTTTGAATCCAATATATCTGAATTTGGTGCTTTATTCTTATCTTCAAGACCCCTTTTTGCTTAAACAGCTCATTATAGTTAATTGACTCTGAAAGAATTGTTTCAATTGAATTCTTGATAGGAGAAAAAGATGGAAATACAGCAAACTAAATTCTTGTCTGCAGAGAAGCCCAGAGTTAATCGGCGTCAAGCAGCAAGAGACAGAAAATTAGCCTTGCTTCAAGATGTATGTTCTTTTTATTCCTAACATTAAATTATTCATCTTTAATTCTGAAATTAAGTTTCTATTTTTCATTTTGGCAGGTTGATAAGCTAAAGAAGAAACTGAGGCATGAAGAAAATGTTCACAGAGCTTTGGAGAGGGCTTTTTACAGACCTTTAGGAACTCTACCCCGCCTTCCTCCTTATCTTCCCAAATATGTTAGTAGTATTCTTAAAAAATATTACTTCTACACTGTTGATAAATAAAAGATATTAAAATTGTCCCACATTTGTTGAGGAAATGAGTTGTTGACTCCTTATATGGTGTTAGGCGATCCTCACCTCATGAGCTAGATTTTGATGTTGAGTTAGGCCCAAGGTATCATAGCGAGATCAATTCCTTTTTTTGGCTAAATAAATGTTGGTCTCCCATGTTATATTGTCAAGTTCCTCATTGGTAAAGGGAATGGGTTGTTGTCTCATTATATAGTCTGGGGCAATTCTTACCCTATGAGCTAGCTTTTGGGATTGATTAGGCAGAAGGATTTTCTTAAGAAATAGTACTAATAACAGAATAATCCATAACAGTTGAACTTTCAACTGCTTAAAAGGTTTAGTTCTGGACTATGAATTGACCTTCAATTTTGTGCGATGACAATAATGCAGACTCTAGAGCTTCTTGCCGAGGTAGCTGTTTTGGAAGAAGAGGTGGTCCGGCTTGAGGTACAGGTTGTTAATTATAGACAAGGTCTCTATCAAGAAGCAGTTTCCACATGCTCAAGGAGAAATGCTGGCGACAACCGTTTGCCTGATTCATGCCCTCAGTTGCCGGGTAAAGGTCCTAAACAAAGGCATTCAAGATCATTATCCTTGAGCGAAGTCAACCTTGGGTCATGCGTGTCACGGCCTTCTCTTTCTCTAGATAGGAGTGCTTCAAGTAGAAAAATGTTTTTAAAAGAATCAGTCTTTGATAGCTCGAGGTTTTCCTCTGATAACACATCAAATAGCAGACATGCTGTTATTAAGAATTGCAATGACTCGTTGGAAGATAGCCTAGGAAAAGAGAATCACTTGTCTGATACTTCTACTAAACATAAACCATCTCCACAAAAGCAAGTCAACACGATTAAGACCTTATCAAAAAGGCCTCCAGTCAAACATGAATTGGTAAGTAAAATAGCAGATGTTCAGTGCAGAGTTGTAGAAGAGACACAAGAGAGCTGTTTAGCTTCTTTAGATGAGAGGACATCGGAAGCTGAAACCACAGAAAGCAAAATCTCTGAAGACATATTAAGGTGCTTGTGTCGCATCTTATTAAGGTTGAGTACATCTAAAGGGAAGATAGCAAATCCAGAATGCTTTTCTTCTTTAGGTGCAAAATTTTTCAGTGAAAGCAATGGGAAAAGAGAGTTACAAGATCCGTACTGCATCTGTTCAGGACTCAGGAAGCAAGATATTGGCGGATACAGATATATACTTAACATAGATGCTAACTCTGTTAATCTGAACCGGAAAACGAATGCTTCGTTTCTGATTCACAGGCTTAAGTAAGTTTCCGGCTTCATTTTCTAGTAATTACGAGTAAGGAGTCTATAGATTTTCATTTCCTTATTGTGCCTTCTTCCATTTTAAACATAAGGATACTCCTCGGCAAGTTATCATCAGTGAAATTAGAGGATTTGAGCCATCAGCAGAAACTAGCTTTCTGGATAAACACATACAATTCCTGCATGATGAATGTAAGGGGCATCTTTTTTAACCCAAAAAACAAAGTAATATCTTACTCGATTTAGGAAATAATTTCTTTTGTCATGAATTTCTCAGGCATTTCTAGAGCATGGGATTCCAGAGACTGCTGAACAAGTTGTCTCACTAATGCAAAAGGCAAGTTAAGCGGTCATTCTAGTACATTTCTCTTCGAATATTGCTGATGCTACAATTGATTCGTTAATACATGTTTCTGCTTTATAGAGTTGTAAATATTAATCCCCGGGCTGCATTTATGCCTTCTTGTGTTCAAATTTTTTCTAAAACTCCTGGATCAGTTAAAACTATCCGGCTTGAAGGTTATTCTGATACTGCAGCGAATGAATTCCAGAATCTGTTAACTTTCTGAATATTCTTCATCAGGCAACAATTAATGTAGGAGGGCATTTGCTAAATGCAATCATGATTGAGCACTTCATCTTGAGGCTACCGTACCACTTAAAATATGTAAGTTACCCTTTCCATGTTCCTTTACGTGTTCTCCTTAAGTGTGAGCTTAGTGTAATTGTTTTTAAATCTTTCCTTCATTCAACAAATTCTTAAGCTATTTTCCATCACTTGAAAGACCTGTTCAAAGTCAACGAAAGACAACGAGCTGAAGGTTCGCAGTGTTTTTGGCTTGGAGTGGTCCGAACCTCTCGTCACATTTGCACTCTCTTGTGGAAGTTGGTCCTCCCCAGCAGTAAGTTTGTCGATCATTTTCATAACCTTCTCAGTTTTAGTCATAGGGTTGATTAATCATTTTTCTGAACTGGAAACTTCAAAGGTATAGCTTTCTGATGTGTCTTGAGATTGTTTTTAGGTATAATGATTTGGTCAATCCTTCATCTTTTGAAGTCTCTCAGAGCTTCAAACTCTCTGACTGAGAAAGAAGTACGTCTTGAGAGAGAGAGAGAGCGCTTTAATATTCCTATTACTAGGCTCTTCATTATAAAAAAAGGAAAATTTTATCACTAGGTTCATTCACATTCTATTGCTGCAACAGTTGAGACCGATTGTACTAGCTGGTATCGATATTTGTACTGCCAACTTAATGTCTCAAATGTCAATTTTATGTCCAGTAATTCTAATTCGACGTTGTAATCTTTTATATTCTGAAGGTGAGGGTGTATACTGCATCTCAAGTAGAGACTCAGTTGGAAGCAGCAAAAAGAGAGTATTTACAAGCAGCAGTTGGTATATCAGCAACAAATAAGCTCATAATCCCAAAGTTGTTGGATTGGTATCTTCTTGATTTTGCCAAAGACTTGGATGCATTGCTAGATTGGGTGTGCCTCCAGCTACCAGATGAACTCAGAAATGAAACTATTAAATGCCTCGAAAGACGAGGGAGAGAGCCTCTTTCACAATTAGTACAAGTAATGCCTTACAATTTCAGCTTCAGGTACCTTATACACCAATAAAGTCTAAAAACTACTAGCACATACGACGCAGTACACCAATATGAGAAGCGTACAGTTTCGGACTGAAGTGGTTTTGGATATAGTGAATGGTCATTGATATTGTTCCAAATACCAGTATAAAATGTAGGAAATTCAAAATTACACAATTCTTTGTATCCCCTGGAGAGTAAATAAGCTCAACGAGATCATACTGTCAAGAGTTTAAATAAAAATATTGTGTTACTGAATCAGGACGTGGAATCAGAATATATCGAATCGACTACATCTTTTAGGCACTGCCGTTGTACATTACTGTCTCGATTCGTTTGACAGTATGACTATTTGGAGTCATTTTTTTTCTTTGATTACAATTTGTCACACTTACTATAAAATTAGTGATCTATACTCTAAGGTACTTATTTTTATATTCTTGGAATATGTAAAATTAATTTCAAAAATAAAAATAAAAATAGAGATTAGATGCATCGATGCTGTTATTCTGAATCCCTGACTTTTGACATCCAATGCGAGCTCTAGTTTGAAAAATGTTTATTGAATCATACAAAGTCGGGGATCTCATCAACTGTGCTTAGTCAAGAAGTCATGCAACTGAACGTACTCGACAATATAAAATCATGTTAGTTAGGTGTCAATTTTTCCGCTTCACTTACTCTGTATTGCTTTGGTTTAATCAAATATGTTAGAATTATCTAAACTAAACCCTAAATATAGACTATGAAATAGTTTTTGTTTGAGTCAACAAAAGAAACAAACATGTAAAATGAAAGAGGACAGAAATGAGAAGATGGAAAACTGGATTGCAAAACATAACGACACAGTAGTAGGTTTGTGTAGGAATGAATAAGTCTTGATGTTTATAACGAAATTTTCAATTAGTACTGTCCTTTCATGTAAACTTTTTGGACTATGTTTTAAAGAAAGATGTGCTGTTGGTTGTCCAGATTCGCTAAAAGAGACATTTACGGACCGACAATTAAATCACTGCATAAGCGTTGAAGATGTACCAAAAAACAAAAACAGAACTAAGAAAGTAAACAACGACCTCTGCACTCATACAGTTACACCAGAAAACAAGAAAAACAGGTTTTGATGTGATTAGCGGCAACGGCTATTTTACATAATAAAATATAGTATCCTTTTTTTCCCCCGTCTACGATCTATGTGCATGGGTATTTCAGCAGCCAACAACCAAATTGTTGTCACGCTAGACGAAACAAATTGGGCCACAAAGGAAACTTAACTCACCCGTTTCAATTTATGGGAACATATTTCATTTTTAGTCTGCCAAAAAGAATTACCACTTTCCCTATGGAAATAATTTACTTTTATGCAATGACTAATAGCCACACAAACTATATGTGCCTCATTTTACACCACAAGTTCAAAAGTCTTCTCTCTTTTCTTAAACTCCAAGCCCAGTCAAATGAGTTCACATAAATTGAAACGGAGGGAGCATGTCATATGTGCAGTTCTAACAAAAACTAGGTGCCACGGTGACATCTACGTTTCTCTTTTTTGCAGTGGGTATAAGGTCCATGGGGATCAGTGTTTTACAAGGGGTTACATCCGTGGGAAGATAAACATTGTTAATATTTATATCAAGATGTGTTACAGGAAAGATCATACAAAAGAATACCTGCTAATAGCAAAATTTTTGGAAGACAACCTACGGAATGCTGATTGCTCGAACTAGTCACACAAGGCCAAACTAGACAAGGGAAACATGAGAGGAAAAAGGAAGGAAAAGATAATTGAAGGCCAAACTAGACAAGGGAAACAAAAGAACACCAGATACAAAATGGAGGATTACACTATGTACAAGCAATTGCACTACGCTATCACCAACACCAAACACCAGCACCAATTGCAGAATTTCCGGAGGAAATTATGCTTCAAATGTTTTCATAGTAGACTCATATCGATCTTGAAAGAGATACACCAGCTAGAATGAAATCGACCAATAATCTTAGCCAAATGGAGAGGGAACAGGAACCACAAGTGAATCTGATCTTTTGATGCTTCCCATACCACATATAATGCAGCCAGGTGATGACAGAGCAGAGAATTTGGCCCCACATAGGTCGCAGACATCATAACCAATGGTTGATAGACGGCTAAGTGTTGCGGCACAGAACTGGGAGGGATCTTCTAATGGATCAATTGACTTGTTGGACAAGCCCCTTTGAACACATATGTCAACCAAGCTCCTCAACTCGTCTTGCTTGCCTGGAGGTGCCTTAGATAGTAGAAGTTCGAGCATCTGCTTGGAATAACCGTAGTTCTGTACATCCATGTTCCTCTTGATAGCAGTTCGAATACAATTTATCCTGTGCTTAGCCAAAAGAGGCAGTGAACCCAAGTGTCGAGACAATCGTGCCATTTCATCCTTCGCACTGATTGCATTTGGGCCCTGGACTCTCTGCAGTCGGCTGATTTCCTGCAGAGAAGTGACAAAGGACTTAAAGCGACCCATCCAAACAAAGCAAGAACTCTAATGAAAACCAAGTGATATTTGCTCAATGTTGCTGTTGGCAAGTAAACAAAAGCTTTCCTTTTGCAATGAAGCTTAATTTTATACTCTCATGCTGTCTGTTTACAAAGGCTAATCTGAAACTACCTCTTGCATATGTTGTAGGGACAAAATAAAACAAGCAGTGGGCTTGTTGCATTAAATTCAAATGTGGGAAGTTCTCTTGAAAAGTTGAAACCAACAGCATTTTGGAATGAAACAGAAGAATGGAGGGGAAGGGGTCTAGAGATTATAGGGATTTTATCCTTTCGCAAATTCCAATTTTGGTCCTTGTGTACCTGACTAAACATATTTAACCTTCTAAAAGTATCAGTTGTGCACTTTTGATACTTCCACTTACAAAATCTCTGAAAATTTACTGAATCTTTAAATATAAAACAAACTAAATATCTATCTTTTATATTAAAAGAACGTAATTTTGATAGTTTTACTTGTTTAAGTGAATTGTTAGTGTTAGTTAAGTAGTCAAATAGGAGTAAATAACCCTAACCTTAATCCTATGTGTACTAGGAGTAGGACATGTAATATCTATATATATAGGGCTCATTGTATCATTGAAAATAATAAGATATTATTTTTCTCCCGTGTTTTCTCACATGGTATCAGAGCTATTGTGAGAGTTTTATCGCTGTGCATCAATTCCAGTGACTCCGGGAAGAAAAAAAAAAAATCAATCAACCGGAATTTTTTCCGGCGAACACAGGTCTGCCGCAGTCAAAAGCCATTTTTTATCGGTGTGTGCAAAATCCAACACCACCACTAGGCAGATCGGCCTCCGGCGACCTACCCTGAAAAAAATCTCCGGCAGCCCCACCCCCACGCGCCGGCAGCAGCTTTTCCTCCGGCCGCGCGTGACCCCCACGCGCCGGCGCGTGTGCTCACTTCCGACCATTTTTTGGCCACGCGTCTTCAGGATAGCTTACTCGGCTATCCATTCCGAGTCACTTAGGGCTATTTCTGACAGATTCCGACGACTTTGAATTTTTCCGGCGAGCTACAGTGCTTTCCGGCGTTTGCGGCATCTTCCGGCCATTTTTTGGCTGAGCTTCTTCAGGGCAGCCTATCCCCACAGTAATTCCGACCCTATCCGTGCCTTTCTTTTTCGATTCCGAGTACTTTGATAGTTTTCCGGAACCTAAAGTCCTTTTTCGGCGGATACAGTGTTCCCCTCGTCTGTTTCAGGGAATTTCCAATTGGTTCTTTCTATTATTTGGGTGTAATTTTATAGACCTCTCGTCTATTCAAGGATGTCTTTTGGAGTTGATGTTTTCGGGTCCAAGAATCCGGGCTCTGGCAGTTCCGGTATTATGATTACCTCAGAACCTTTAATGGGAGGTTCAAACTACTTAGCTTGGGCTTCATCTGTCGAGCTGTGGTGTAAAGGTCAGGGTGTTCAAGATCATCTAATCAAGAGGACTAGCGAAGGAGATGAAAAGGTTAAAGCACACTGGGAGAAGATCGATGCTCAATTATGCAGTATTCTGTGGAGATCTATTGATTCCAAGTTGATGCCTTTGTTTCGTCCATTCCAGACATGTTATTTGGTTTGGGAAAAGGCTCGAACTTTATACACTAATGACATATCTCGTTTCTATGATGTGATATCGCGGTTGACAAATTTAAAGAAACGTGAATTAGATATGTCTACTTACTTGGGACAAGTACAGGCAGTCATGGAGGAATTTGATGCCTGTTTCTGCTAGTGTTATAGTGTTGAGAAGCAACAAGAGCAACGACAAAAGATGTTTCTCGTTCTTACCCTTGCTGGACTTCCTAATGATCTTGACTCAGTACGCGATCAGATTTTGGCTAGTCCGACTGTCCCCACAATTGATGAATTATTCTCTCGATTACTTCGCCTTGCAGCAGCACCAAGTCACCCGGTTAGCTTATCCCAGTCACTTGACTCATCTATTCTTATATCCCAGTCAGTGGACAATCGGGCATCTCAACCTATGGAGAATAGACGAGGAGGAGGTCGTTTTGGAAGGCCTCGACCCAAGTGCTCTTATTGTCATAAACTGGGACACACTCGTGACGTGTGCTATTCTTTACATGGTCGTTCGCCCAAAAATGCTTATGTTGCTCAGACCGAGACTACAGGTAACCAGAGACTTTCTTTATCTGAAGGAGAGTATAATGAGTTCCTTCAGTACCGCGCAAGTAAGCAGACATCTCCACATGTGGCCTCTGTAGCTCAGACTGATACTTCTGTTGCTGGTAATTCTTTTGCTTGTGTTTCCCAGTCTAGTACTCTTGGACAATGGGTTGTGGACTCAGCCGCTTCTGATCATATCTCTGGTAATAAATCACTTTTGTCAAATCTTGAGTATTCACAGTCTCTTCCCACTGTTACTTTAGCTAATGGGTCTCAAACTAAAGCAAAAGGAGTTGGACAGGCGAATCCTCTACCTTCTGTCACTCTAGATTTCGTTCTTTATGTCCCTGGTTGTCCTTTTAATCTTGCATCTGTTAGTCGTTTGACTCATGTCCTCCATTGTGGTATATATTTTATTGATGATTCTTTTATTATGCAGGACCGCAGTACGGGACAGACGATTGGAACAGGACTTGAATCAGAAGGCCTTTACTACCTTAATTCCCTCAATTCCTCCAAGGCATGTCTAGTTACAGATCTTCCAGACGTAATTCACCGACGTTTAGGACATCCAAACTTATCCAAGCTTCAGAAGATGGTGCCTAGTTTGTCTAGTTTATCTACATTAGAGTGTGAGTCATGTCAGCTCGGGAAGCATACCCGAGCCTCCTTTCCTCGTAGTATTGAGAGTCATGCAGAGTCTGTTTTTTCTTTAGTTCATTCTGATATATGGGGTCCAAGTAGAGTCAGTTCAACCTTGGGCTTTCGTTATTTTGTTAGTTTCATTGATGATCATTCAAGATGTACTTGGATTTTCTTAATGAAAGATCGTTCTGAGTTATTTTCTATTTTCCAGAATTTTTGTGCTGCGGTTAAAAATCAATTTGGTATTTCTATTCGCACTTTTCGCAGTGATAATGCCTTAGAATATTTGTCCTCTCAATTTCAGCAGTTTCTGACTTCTCAAGGAATTATTCTGATCAGAACTCTTGTCCATATACACCTCAGCAAAATGGGGTTGCAGAGAGAAAGAATAGGCACATCATTGAGACTGCTCGCACACTTCTCATTGAATCTCATGTTCCGCTGCATTTTTGGGGCGATGCAGTTTTCACCGCTTGTTATTTGGTTAATCAGATGCCTTCTTCTCCTATCCAAAATCAGATCCCGCATTCGGTGTTGTTTCCTGAGTCACCCTTATACTCTCTTCCCCCTCGTGTTTTTGGGA